>JALHCE010000083.1:0-222418 GCA_024340795.1 Tolypocladium amazonense
GCAACGTCTCCGAGGTCGCGGCGGTCGTGCTTGGCGTTGGCAACGTCGCCGAGGTCACGACGGTCATGCTTAGCATTCGCAACGTCTCCTAGGTCGCGGCGGTCGTGCTTGGCGTTGGCAACGTCGCCCAGGTCGCGGCGGTCGTGCTTGGCGTTGGCAACGTCTCCTAGGTCGCGGCGGTCGTGCTTGGCGTTGGCAACGTCGCCCAAGTCGCGGCGGTCATGCTTAGCGTTCGCGACGTCTCCGAGATCGCGGCGGTCGTGCTTAGCGTTCGCGACGTCTCCGAGATCGCGGCGATCGTGCTTAGCGTTGGCAACGTCGCCCAGGTCGAGGCCAAGGCTTTCGCTGTTCGCAACGTCGCTAAGCTTGCCTAACTATTATTAGTAACTCTCCACAGGAGCGACCGTATCGAGCTTACCGGGAACAGGAGAAGCGGTCACTCCCAGGACCAGCAGGGGCAGAATGGCTTGGACAAAATGCATCTTGGAAAGGCACAATTTGAAGACTTTGAAATAGTTGTGATTAGACGTGAGATCGAGAGCTACTGAGGCGAAGACGGACTGTCCGAGTCAGTAACTTATCTAAGGGGTTGGTGAGAAAAACAGACAGGTTGCCGTGAGACAAGGAAGAAGATAAATAGTATGTATTGAGCTCTTCTCAGCTGTAAGGCAGTCATTCTCCATTGCCAAACGTGACGAGCACACCAGCAATCGAGTATGTAGCTCTGATTGTCGTCATTCTCTTTGCGGCATGCTGACACTGGATTGTTTTGGTAACACTCCACTTTTGTATGCAGAGTAAGCTTGCATGGGATAAATAATCCGGGTACTACTCGATATAGACAAACCTTGTAACAGTAGTAGATTGACGCCTGCTTACTCCTTCCCCAAATTACCCTGCAGAGTCATCTCGCATATGGATCGACAACTTCCGGCAACACCGATCAGGCCTGCAGCATCGCGATACGCTGGCAATATGCCCCGCCCGAATCACGCCCGTGCCAAATGGCCGTTTTTTTCCCCTTCGTAAACGAGCATGTCTCTTGCTTGTATTGCCAGCTTCTTCTGGATTGGTGGGGGGAAATATTTGCGTTTAGAGTCCCTCATTTGGCCAACGTTTGTCCGCAGACTACTTCGCCCTCACTGCGATCATGTCTTTCAAGAAAGAAGCCTCGATGCATCGCAGGTCTTCTGATTCCGACTCAGAGGATTCCGGCTCTGAGAAGGGCTTTCTTGACGATGGGGACAGGCCAAAGAAAACCACACAGCGAAAAAAGCGAGCTTGGACTCTCTTGGCTGTGAACTTATTTGTCCTGGTGCTCAATATTGGACTCGTTCTCATGATGAGTGTCCCCAGAGCTGCTACCGTGGCAGGGGATGCTAACGGTGTTCGTTTGCCACATGCAGGTTAGTCGCTGAGCCCGAGATCAGCTTTTGAAACCGGCTTGCAAAGCTCACACATGCATAGACTGGGTGGCGCCCGCGATAGAGCTAGAGCTCCGGTCATTTGACGACAAATTTGGCCTCCATGGTGCCTTCAGGGGAAAGCCTCGGCCTGAATTGGACAACGCCTGGGCTGACCCAGTGAGGAGTAAGTGAATCACATTTCGTAGTCTAATTGCCGCAGCTCTAATAGAACTTAGACTACACCGTTCGGATTCCCAAGCCCGGCTGGCGGGGTCCGACTTCTCCAGATCGCATCCTTACGGAATGGCAGGATGAAAAGGGAGGAATCATGGGAACATTCAGCTTCTTGCATAACCTGCATTGCCTGGTTCGTCACCCATATCACTGCATACCTAGCTAGTCTCGGTGATCAAGCACTCACACAGGTACAGAAAGAGATTCGACAGTATATGCTGCCGGAATACTATCCAGAGGTGGCGGCGAAGTACAAGGCAACCCCAGAAGAACCCATACCGGAACACCTTGGTCAGCATTTAGCACCCATATCTGGCTGTTAACCATTACTAATTCAGAATTTCAGATCATTGCATCGACATGTACGGCGATATTCTGGAAAGAGATGACCCTGAATGTCTTGCTAATTTTCTCACAGGCTCCGCCAGTCAGAGCTGTGTCATGCCGATATGTCGCTCATGGTCTTTGAGTGGCATGAAGATGACTTGTTTCCGGTTGACATCCACCACGCAGAGCATGTTTGTGCAAACACCGACAGGTTGAACGAGTTTATGGAAACAAACTCCGTTCCCCCTTTTGGTTCTATTCTTGTACATCCGTGGACTGGTATGCACGACCAAACTGTTTTGACATTCCAAAATGGCTTTACACAAAAGCTAACATGGTCTCTAGGGACAAGTCCTTTCTGAAGCTGAGGTGCGGGTATTCGATGGAATTGGTCGTCAGCACTAGAAGGGTAGTAAGGGATTGAACTTTCAGCGAGTTGGAAATCGAAAATTTCAATGTAAGGTGTTTAATGAGATGAAAGATAATGTTGAGTGACATATTATTTCTTTGGACTCCCACAACTCCCGACCCTGGCTCAGGTAATAATATCTGAGCTCGACCATTTGCAGGCCCATCAAGTCTGACCGTGGTGATGAGCTTGCAGCTAGCCTTTCACGGTACTTGTTAAGACCAATGTAACTGTCACCGATTCCTCCCGTTCAATTGTGGCAATCCGCAGGCGTGACATTAAACGTATCACACAAGGCCTTGAATGCATCCCGAAGCGTCAAATGATAATAGAACAAAAGCGAAGTATTACTGCATTACAGTGGTTCAATTGCGTTGTGAAATTGATCTTAGATTAACAGTAGAACTGCCCTTCGCTCCCCTTCATGTTCTTAGGCCTACACCGAACACGACACAATACCGACATCGAACGTGGAACCTATATGATGCGCATGCTGTTCCGCAGCGCCAATGGCTTTGAGAATGGCCGAAGTACAATGCATCGTGTGCGCGAAAGTGTTGTGCGCAACAGCGGCGATTTCGCCAATGGCGAGTCGATGCATCCGACGCGCAATGAACGCGCAATGAGCGAGATGGTTCTCCGTCGTCGTGTAGACGTGCCTTCCCACGAGGTTGGAAAGCTCTTCCTCCGAAGCAACCTGGTGTTCGGCCTTTTCGTCGTAGTAGAAAGCCCAGCCCCCAAGATGCCGCTCGGGCTCAAGGACCCATGCGCGGTACTCGGCGTCCGTGGCTGGGTCAGAGCAGTATTCCGGCATCCAGTTGTTGGTGAGCAAATCGAACACACAGCCGAGGGATCGAGCTTCCGTGGAGGAGTTACCGCAATGGAGTTCAGATATTGGAGCGGATGATTTGGGCGTTGATGGGTTCGGGTGCGCGACGTAACCCAGAATTCCGCAGATTGCCCCGCTGAGTGTTCCGATGAGGATGTAAGCCCATATCCGTGTCCATTTGTTGCCTCGTTTGCCAAATGCTTCGTCGTCACTGTTGTTTGACGATGTTAAACTGTCATTTTCGCTTTGGCTTAGCTTTGAGTACGTCTTTGCAGGCTTCATCGCGCCGTCGGCATTGTTCCGTGGTCGCGCGAGTCAATGAGAAAGTGTCAAAGTTCCAGTCAAACAGATCGATACTTGATGAAATCGAGGCGCAAAAACACAGTTCCTGAAGTTTTCATTGTCGTAGTGCGCCCCTCTCCACCGCTGAGCATCCATGTTTACACAAGTCGGGGCTGAAAGACTGGGGAATTTTGAGCCGCTGTCAGCATGCATCGTTGTGGACCATCACGCCCATGTCTCGCTGACATGAACTACATGCATGATTACTTTCCCGACTAGGTAACCAAGACCAACCCGCAAAATATGTAACCGTCAAGATGTCTCCGAGCAAGCACAAGGCACGTGAACGTCGACTGAGGTGTCTGGATCGGTAGGGCCGTTTACCGGCTTATGGGCTTCAATCGACTATTTCAGTAGTTTATGAGGTGCTTATTACGCTAAGATTGGCTTCAAACGAAGAACCACATCTCCCTGCCAGCGTCGGTACTAGGCAAAACAACCATCAATATGAAAGTTATCCCAAGGAGAGAGCAAAACTCTTTCGGTCAGGGTCCGGGGGTCTCCCCCGCCCAGCCTGACGATCTCGTACCAGTCCATCTCTCCATGACAAGCACAGCCAGTGAGCGAGCCGACCTGATCGCATCCATCGTCTCCAAGTCTTCCGCCCCGTGCCTCAGCCACCAAGCGAACGAGTTTCGAGGTGGCCCAGACGCCAACTCCAAGGAGGCATTTCGAAAGGCCCTGCTGCAAGAGCTTCGCAAGGGCTGGGCAGATGTGGCCACGGAAGCCCGCTTCGTCAGGCTCGTCGAGGTTCTGCAGCGCGATGGATGCGCCGTCTTCGCCGGGTTGGTCGATGTCGCCGCATTCCAACAGCTAATCGACGACTTCACCGACATCATGAGCGGTTCAGGAACTCATGCGTTCCTCCATTCCTTCTCTCACCTGATTGCGCATCCCGACTTCCTGAAGAACCCGGCTTACAACGACGCAATCATCCACCCCCTCCTCATCGCTCTGCTGGCCTACGCTATGGGCGGCCCTGTCCGCATGACCGACGCCCGCGGCAAAGACACTCAGCCAATTTCGGTGAACGCGCAGGACAACATGCTCCACGTTGACAACTCCCCGTTTCTAGAGGAGTACAAAATCCTGCTGGGTTGGGAGAAGGGTCAAGTCAAGGGCCCCACGGGTCAAAACTTCACCTTCCTACCTGGAACGCAGAAGGGAAACCGCTTCGTTCGAGTGGATGAGCAGTCTCAGCCCTGGTCTACAGAGAACGATAGCCTGTTCATCACCGACGAGAGCATCGCATCAGTATTCGAGTTCCAGAAAGCCGTCACTGGACGCGAACCAGAAGTGATCGAGGTGGAATACCCCGACCAACCAATCACCGTGGTCTTCAATGCAGGCTCTTTGGTCCATCATCGGTACCGTAACAATAATGGAAACACACGGAGCTGCGTCATCGCTGCATTCCATCTCGCGTCGGATCATCCAGGAGCACTTGTGGATCCAGGTTCTGGTGAAGCTCCCGAATCAGTCGCAGATATCCTCCTGGGTCATCAGGACGGAGCCCAGGTCGAGGCGTTTTGCTCCCTGATCGGCGCCAAAGCTTCGGCCATCGAGTCGATGGTCTCAAATATCCTCAACGACAGCCACACCTCTATTTTGGTGGACACGACCAAGCTTACTCTCTCCGGTGAGCGTCTGGACCGCTGGCGGGAGATCGTAGTCAACGCTCCCTTATCAACGCAGCTCAAGTTCAAAGGGGGCAACTTCATCTCTTTCGCAGATGATTTCATCTCCCGGAGCCTCCTGACGAAGAAGCTTGCTGGCGCCATGGCCTACGACAAACACGGCCTCTTGGACCTCATTATCTATAAGGACGGCCATGAGGAGATACGAAAGCCAGCCCGGAAAAGCGTCTGGACCATGTCCAAAGAAAGCATTGCGCAGAAATTGGTTGCGTGGCTACCGGCTGTGGAGGCTTACAAGTTTACCACTGCTGATGTACTGGAGCCAGCGGTCCTCCAACAGAAAGCCAACAAGGTTGCCCGTCTGATTCGAGAGGCCTTCCAGACCGTTGACTTCGCTGGTGCAAGCGGCACCAAGAACGAGCAACAACTAGCTTCAGCACAACAGCTCATTTTCGATCTTGGCGAGTCCATTACGCGATGCGAGAAGGTTGAGACGTACATCACAACGAACCTTTTCCTCTTTCTGATCATTGATCAGGTCATTCCTTTACTGGACTGGCCTCTGGGACAGAGAATTGCTGCGTTATCTGCTCATTTCCTGAGGGCTTATATAGCTTGCGTGCTGGTGGATGAGAAGAACCAGGGCATTTAAGTATGTTCCCTTTATGTTTAACCTGGATGGACGGAACCGTAGGAATACACACTTTTGGCAATTGACCTCCACGCTGGCTTCGAACACCATCAGTAATCCACTGGCAAAAACAAGTTCCCAAGAGCAGATTTCTATTCCACAGCATGTTTTTGCTTATTATGTTGCCTGTCTAGTCCCAGCGCAGAGCTGCTAATTCCACGTTGTCTTCGTACGAAGTGTTCATATACCTTTTTTTGTAAGGTAGAGAAGATCGGTGTGAGTATGATACGGACAAGAGCACTTGCGAGAACTGATCATTGCTTCGAAGCCCCGTCACCGAGCGTTGTTTCAAAAATGAGGTGATCAGAGTCAAACTCAGTAATTCTTATGAGCTTGCACATTCACCGTTCAGCAAGCACCAGACAACCTGGTCATTTGACCAGGTTGTTCAACGTGAAACTATCGTCGTCGCCGCAAACAAACTCGGATCTTCTTGCTCAGTCTCTAGGGGCTAGGCTTTTGCCTAATCTCATGGCATCACTCCCCAAAAGTGAGTGAGTCATGATATATGCTTACTTGCGCCCATATCGTCTATGTTGCAACAAGCATGCTGACCATTCAATCCCACTTTTTGAACGTGACAAGGAAAGCAATTGGACTAGACTGGGCCGAAGCCTGGGATCGTCCCCGATCGATGGACCCTGCAGCGTCAAGGGTTTCTAAGATGTCAGCATGCATGTCAGCATACATGAGTAGATTATGCAGCTACGTCGCATCCCCATCAGATCACTTAGATCTTCTAAGTAGACCAGAATAGAGTCTCAGATCCGACCTGAAATTTAGGTAATGCGCTATGCCAACTTATTCGCTCTTTTGCTTCCTGTCAGCTCTCTCTGGGACATCATGAAACCTCGTTTCGCCAAGGCCAGCAGCGTTGTACTGGTTTGGGGGGCTCAAATCGTGAGTGCAGTAGACTGCAATGTAGACAACTGTCTGGCAGGCGTGAGGAATTCTTTGGCTCCACGCCAACTGGCGTTTCTCTATGCCTTTTGTACCAACGTCACAGTAGACTCCTCTGTTCTCTCCACAGCCCCTGCCTTCATCCTCGATGCCTGCACGGCCAACCAATTCGGAGATGCAGGCTCCCGCATCTCCAGCGCCTGCTCCTGCATAGCAGTACCCTCAACCACGCGCAGTGTGCGCGACGATACCGGCGCTTGCTCCGCCGTCAGCGCCTCTTGGGCTGCTCAGATCTCAGCGACACCAAGGCCCACCGTCGACGCCAAACTCGCGTATGATTGCATCAACTCGGTGCCGCTGAACAAGCCCGCCGCACTGAAGTTCGTTGAGGAGCTGAAGCCTTACCTTGAGTGGCAGTCAGACCTAGCCTTCCTGAAAAACCCGCCAGCCGATTATTTTTTCCCGCCTCACGATGTCTTGTCCGCGCTCGACGGCATCCGTCAAAACCTCGAGGCCGACGAGTACCCCAACGAATATGCGTGGCAGAGTGACATGTTCGTCAAAGTCTTCGGCGCTGCCCACGATGGGCACTTGTACGTCGATCCGGATATATTGACCAACGCCATGGATTGGCTAAGGCCGTTTCCTATTGTCTCAATCAGCGAGGACGGCACCTCGCCCCCTGTTATCAAGATTTATGACGATGTTGCCTCATCGCCAGAGACAGCGTCCGCTATCTCGCTCATAAATGGCGTTGATGCTTCAACGTTCGTTCAGACCCAGGTCTTCGAGGTTACGGGACTTCGAGATGCCGATTCTGCTTACAACTCCATATTCTGGTCGAAGGCTTTGGCCTCTGACAATAGCGTCGGCTCTTTCCAGCGCTCGCGATACATCTACCCTGGCGAATTTACTTCCTTTACCTTTGAGAATGGAACAGTTCTAGAATTGCGCAATTCTGCGAGACTCAAGGGCGACTGGAATGGTGTCTTTGATGGCGATACCTTTTTTGCGAGATTCGCCCCGGGCGCTGCAGTCACCCACACCCAGTCCACGGCTGTTTCCGCAACGAGAACCGTACCTTCCAGCGTGCCTACTTCGAAGCCATCGGCATCCTCGACAGGCGTCAAAGGCTATCCTGCACCAGTTGTTGCCAGCAAGGACTCCGTCGTCTCCGGCTACTTCATCGATGAGCCTGGCTTCGAGGACGTAGCTGTCCTCGCCATACTGTCATTCGGGCCCAAAAGCCCTGCCGATTTTCAGAGTGCTGTCGAACACTTCTTTGCCGCTGCTGTCGACGCAGGCAAGACAAAGCTTGTCGTCGACCTTCAGATCAACGGTGGCGGTTACATCCTCCAGGGTTACGACACGTAAGTGACCACCAGGTTCTGGATCTCACGTAGTTCAACCGTGTTGAGATATGCGCTAAATTTTCCAAAGTTTCCGACAGATCTTTCCGGATATAGTCCAGGAGGGCACTGGACGCTGGCGGTACTCTCCGGGGTTCAGGGCTATATCTGAGGCGATATCCAAGGGCTGTGCGGACTATGACCCTGACACGGCGTCGAAAGAGCTCATCCAGCAGTGTGAAAGCGTGTTCAACTGGAGACATGATCTTGATAGAGATTTGGAGAAATTTAGCTCATACGAAGACAAGTTTCCCAGGGTAAGTGTTCCTGAATCTTATGAGATGACGCCCCAGGGGCGAAACAAGATCAGGCTGACGTGTAGATTCCCAGACCGCGTACTTGGACGACACGTACACCGACCTTTTACAATTGGATCTTGAAGATCCGCTCTCAACCATCAACAAGACCTTTGGTATTGGTTACGACGTGACAGGATACGGTGCCCGTAAGAATTATACTCGGCCATTCGGCGGACCCGAGAATATCGTCCTCCTCTTTGACGGCTTCTGTGCCTCGACGTGCTCGCTGTTCTCGCAATTCATGAAGTGGGATGCGGGCGTGAAAAGCATCGCGATGGGCGGACGGCCCGAGACCAACGGCAGGATCCAGGGCGTCGGCGGAGTCAAGGGCTCGCAGCAGTACACGTTCAAGACCGTGTACAGCTACGCGCAGATCGCGAAGCGAGCGACTAACGATAGCGCTCTGCTTGCGGAGCTGGACCGCCTCACCACGTACGTCGACTCGCGCGCTTCGTCCACTGGAATTAACGTCAAGGACGAGATTCTGCGTCAGAACTGGGAAGACGGCATCCCGGCACAGTTCGTCACCGAGTACGCCGACTGCCGTCTGTATTGGCAGGCCGACATGCACAGGGACATCAGGAGCGTCTGGAAGGCTGCCGCGGTGGCCGCTTTCAAGGGCGGCAAGTGTGCTTTTGGCGCCATCGACTACTCAACCACTGATAAGCGTGTCGACCGTCGCCTGAGGCCCTCCGCTATTCGTCGTCCTCAAGCCAACGAGGCCAGAACACTGCAGCATTCACGGGCAGCTGACTCGGATTCCGAAACATTCCGGTCATGGACTTTCGAAGCCAACCACTTCATGCTTGCACGAAACTAGACGGCGCTCACTTTTGTTACAGGGAAGAAGGCGATACGAAGCATTAGATTGCGCCGATGAATGAAGTCAGCAATGCGTTCTGTGTAGATTAGAGATCTGTAAGGGCAACGTCTCGCCCTTTTCCCTTCATCAGCAGCCAAAGAATTCCAAGTCATGTTCATTCAGCACGGGGAGGCAGTGACTAGTTCGAAAGACGTCATTCTTGGCCGTCATCATTGCGCATATACATTCTTGTGCTATACACTGCGAGAGGCGTACACGCAGCTAGCAATAGGGGTCTCAAAGCCACCAGGTCCAGTCGCCAAATTTCTTTCCCCTTGTTTCGTTTTGCTACATCCCAAATCCATAGTTTCTTTACTTGAGCATGTGGCTCGTCACCTTCTTGCCCTCGGGCAGCTTCCAGTGCGTCTTGACGCCGCCCCAGCTCTCCTCGCTGTAGCCCTCCTGGACCTTCTTGCACATCCGCAATCCCCACTCCGTGACGCCGACCATGAGGCAGCTCTCGAACATGAAGGCGCAGCTGCCGGCGCCGACCTTGGCGGGCTTCAGCTCGGCCGCGCGCGCGCCCTCGTGGCTCTCCGCGTCGGGCCCGTGGCCGCTCATGACGTTGTGCAGGCTCGCGCCGCCGGGCACGAAGCCGCCCGCGCCGCCCTTCTTGGCGTCGTAGCCGCCGCGGATCAGCCCCATGAACTCGCTCATGGTGTTGCGGTGGTACCACGGCGGCCGGAACGTGTCCTCGCCCACGAGCCAGCGCGGCGGGAAGATGACGAAGTCGGCCACGGCGGTGCCCGGCACGGGGCTCGGCGCCGACAGGACCGTGAAGATGGACGGGTCGGGGTGGTCGAAGGAGATGGTGCCGATGGTGTTGAAGCGCCCAAGGTCGTACTTGTAGGGGTAGTAGTTGCCCTGCCATCCGACAACGTCGAAGGGCGTGTGCGGCTGCCGCGTCTCGAAGAGCGCGTTGTTGAACTTGACGGTCACGACGAAGGCGTTGGCACCCTCGGACGCCGTCGCGCCAAAGTCCTCGCTGAAGCAAGCCACAGGTGCCTGGAAGTCGCGCGCGTTGGCCAGTCCGTTGGAGCCAATGGGGCCCAGCTCGGGGAGGTTGAAGTGGCCCTGGTACAGCTCGAGGGCGTACCCGCGGGCCGGTCCGTTGACGAGGTGGACCTGGTACTTGACGCCGCGGGGGATGACGCAAATTTCCATCTGGCGGACGAGCAGCCAGCCAAACTCAGTCCGGATGTCAAGGTCACCCTCCTGCGGCACGATGAGCAGGTCGCCGTCGGCCGAGTAGAAGGCCGCATCGTCGGCCATGCTCTTGCCCGCCGCGTAGATGAACATGCCGAGGCCCTGCTTCTGCGTGGGGTCGCCAGCGCCGGCGACGAGGCGGAGACCCGAGACGAAGTCCAAGTCCTTGGCTTTGTCGTGCTCAAAAGGGTCCCACCGCAGCTGGTTGGGGATGTAGTGCATCTTGGAGGCTTCATCCTTGGGCAGGCCGCTCGCGGTGCGCGTCTCGGGCGCGGGCTGGTAGGGCGGGTGCGCGCATGATGGCAGGATGCGGTACAGCCAGGTCTGCTTGTTGTCGTGTCGCGGCGCGGTGAAAGCCGTGCCGGAGAGCTTCTCGGCGTAGAGCCCGAAGGGGGGCTTCTGGGGAGAGTTGTGGCCGATGGGCAAAGCTCCCTCGACGGCCTCGGACCTGTAATTTTGTCAGCCCCAAGCTGTTGGTCCCCGAACCATCGAAAACCCTACTCAAAGTGGCAGTTGAAGCCGTTCTGATAACGGTACTTCTCCTTGGTCTCGAACTCTGTGACAGGCATCTTGGGCAATCTCGGCTCAATCGTCAAGGCTAGCTCACAGCCGTTCATGTGCAAACGAAGAGTGAGGAGGGCGCGCGCATCTTAAATGGCAGCCCGCCACTCAAAAATTGCCGGTTTCATGACGTGACACTCAATTCCCCCCGAGCTTCCCCTCCGGTCTGATTCCGCCGTGGGGAGCATCAGCCGGAGGAGGGGCGGCCCGACAGTAGCCGACCCATCTCGGCGCAGCGTTCCGCGCGGAGCCCCGCCTGAGCGTATGCATGAGGTAATTCCTAACAGCGATGCTAGCAATTTGAGTGCGTAACAGATAGCACATCAACCGAGGAGCCTGGCCTGCAGCCATCGTCGAAGCAACACAAGACGGCATCGGCAATTGCGAGTGAGCTTCCAGTGCACGTACCAGAGCTGAAATATTCTTGTCAGGAACATGACGAACTGAGTGATACTCTAACAACTATTGATTCAGGCTTGGACGTCTACCCAATTCGGCCGGGCGGCCGGCTCACGCACGTCAACACGATAGCCGCTCGAGGCTGACGGCATGGGTCAGCGAGTGGGCCTCCGCAAATCCCGGTGTTATATGGCATTAGCTCGGAATAACTTCACTTGACTTCACCTCATCACCGGAGTCTGCTACGGCGAAAGCTGGTTGCGGTGGATGGGTTACGGCGAACCCGGAATGATGTATTCCTCGGTGCACCGGCACCATCGTCTGAATCGAATACTACACCAGCGCCGCTGACGGCAGCTGGTCAAACCTAACCCAGCGAGAGTATCTCATCGCAATATCCCGGGCGCCGACTCGCAACGAACCCAGCGAAGCCAAACAAGAAGAGTTGAAGGAAATATTGGAACAGATATCGGGTTACAGTGGGGAGCTTACTCCTCCTCCTTCTTGCTCTTCTTCTTCTTACCGCCGCCACCGCCGCCAACATTGCCTGGCGTCTTCTGGAGGTGGACAATCAACCGCGTCCATGACTCTTCCTTGTCCCACTCGAACCCAGCCAGGTACGGGTTGTCCAGCTCATCGTCGGCCTTAAGTCCAGGAAGTCAGTCAAGCACGGCGTGGATGATCGGGAAATGGGTGCAACTAACCCGCTTCTTGTACGCCTTGTGGATGGCATCCATGGCATCCTTGATTGTGACGCCCTTAAGGTTTCTTGCTGTTACCTCCATTCCCAACGGGAAGTGCAGGTCGATTCTCTTAACGGGAGGTTTTGTCAAGTGGATCTTGAGGATGGCAGGGTCCTCGACTGTGTTTGGGCTGGAGTTGATTTTCCTGCGTAGACATTGTCAGCGTCGACCAATCAATGGCACGACCCCACAGCCATAGAGGTTCGCGCGGTCGCATTCAAAACGCAGTTGGTGACATACCATCCCGTTTTTTGCGTCTCGATAGGAAGCTCTATCTCAACTTTGTCCTTCTCTATAGAACACATTAGCATGGATCCTCTTCGTCAGGCTGCCCAGCCACGTTGTGGGTACGGTGAGACCGTGGGTGAGGCAAGGAGGCGGACGTACCAAGGTCATTGATGTTCATGACACCAGCCGCGCTGGAGCTTGTCCTCCTATGGCCCTTCTCCTTGGGCGGCGAGGATGACAGGCCTTGGACGGCGGAGTCGACCTTGGTGAGTGGTTCAGTCATGATGGGAGCTGGTTGTGATCACGACCAAGATGATGGCGTGACTGCTGGGTCGCGCAACATAGTCAGCTCCCGTTGATGCTGCGAGCAGATTGCCAAGGAGCACTTCTGATGCCCGAGGCGGTTGATGGGACAAACCTACAGATGCAAGTGTGCGATTGCGAGATGAATGAGATGGGAGAGTCACTTGTTGACAATGGAGGAGGGAGGAAGAAGAGGAGGGGGAGGAGAGGGGAAGGAGGTCCTGTTATCGGCGGCCGGAGGGCGGTGCCTGAGGTGCTCAGCAACAGCAGCAGCTGTTGCTGGCTGGCCCCTTGCGGTTTCGTCAGACCGGGCGGGGTAAGTGTCATTCAGCGACCATCACTGCCATGGCCTCCGGGATCGCGTGACTACGAGGTATCTCTACTCGTAAGGGCCGGTGGCGAGCAGACCTAGGACCCCCTTCGGGCTTAGCGCGCGGCCTGCAGACCAGCGTTGGGCCTTGCCGGGGTCGAAATCCGGGGAAGCTGGTCACCGACCCACCATGGTTCGCGAAGTAGCGTGCTGACGGCCCTCGATAGGCGTCGCGGCATGCTCAGGACGTCGTAGGGTGCAGAGCACGAGCTGGCAATGCGCTTGGGAAGCAATTGGACGCTTTGCAGCCCTTGCAGTGTTGCCGCGGCGAAGCTGTGTGGATGGCCTGTTGGGGGCATTCACCCTGACGCGAGATGGGCTGCGCTGCCCCTCCCGGAGGCTTCGGCGTGTTCTGGATCAGCCAGTCAGCCAGCGCGTCATGCCCTGAGCATTTAGTACTGCTACTTTGCGCCCGCCAACCCTCCCAGGGTCGCCCTCGCACTGCTACGGCAGTGGCCTGAAGCTCGGGGCGCAGGGCACGGCTGGAACCTTCTCAGGTCAAGGTGTCTTTCTGGGAGGCCCCCGGCGGAGTCCACAGGGCCCTGGCCTGGCCATTGGCGTCTCCTTGCATGCGTTATGGTACCTTAACGAGGACTCGGACGCATCAGCCCGTCAGTTGACCTTCCATCCCAACGACCCCGCGCTCAGCGACCGACATCGCACACACACCGCGACGAGCAGTGGCTTTTTCTGTTTACCCGATCTAGCTCACTCGGTTTTTGATGGCAATTCTCGTCTTGGACATCATATCTCAACGTTTCTGATGCCAATTCGCCTCCTGTCGAAGGCATTCGCAACATCGAGCTCACCCTGGCCACGAGACGCATCATAACGGCCCACTGTGGGTCATCCATCGGCACCTGACAGAACAGTGGGCCAGGGCGGAGGAGACTCGGGTGCGACCCGGTTGCCGAACAGGCCACCGACAGCGTGATGTCCAGCGTCGTCTCCTGACCACGGGAGAAGACGGCCCAGGCAAGCCGCCTCAATGATCTCGCGTGCACAAGGGAATTATTTCTATATTCCTACGGAGTTCGTGGGCTTTTGAGGCAATCGTGGCATGGACGCGTGTTTTGAGGCCTGTAGTATGACAACATGCTACAGCGCAATTGAACGCATGTATGCGCCATCAGGGTGAATTGCAAACGTCGCCAACGACCACGTCCATATTCGACCCCGGAAAACGTCACGTTTTCAACTTGCCTTACGTGATGCGAATGAATTCCCAGATCTCGCACCTACCTGCCACGCTGACTCCAACGCTGAGCTCACACGGGCCATCCAGCTGCTTTCCTCGTCGTGCTACGCCTAACACCCCACGGCTGATTACCTACCCTACAGCAGCTCCGGTGGGGTCTCTTTCCACCAGACCCAGAGCGTCGTCAGCCTCAAGCGACACTTCGGTTTGGCCCATCTCTTCTCGAAATTTGAGGCACACAATCGGTTGCTGACAAAAATGGGGAGACCGACTGGTCCCGCCCCTGCAAAGGAATTTCGTTGAAGCCGGTCCTGTCTGCGACGATGACCGCTCTTCCGGGACCTCTCCTGGATTGACGGGCGTAGGGATCGGGAGCATCACCACCCCCAAGGCTGCACGGAGCTTGAACCAACGCGCTCTTTTTCAAGACAGGCCTATTTCTTTTTGTTCAAGGCCTAGTGGCTCGAATACAACATGAAGGAAAAATGGCCAGCTGGCGGCAACCGTCCCCAATGAAGACTTCAGGGATGCGCCGACGACCTTTGCTCTAGAACGCTTCCGCGACCGCAACTCGAGACATTGCCCCGGGCTGTCGTGTCCCCGTGGAGCATCGAGATGAGCATGGACGGGACCTCGTCAGCCTTTTTATCCCTTTTCGCTTGGTAGTGCCGTGCCAAAGGGGCCGTCTGCCGGTCCGGAGCGGCCCATCGACGCGCCCTTACCCTCTTTGTCAGCGGGACGCGCAATTCATGGGGACGACGCAACGTCAGCCCTGGCGTCGCCTCTGCGTGCGACAGCAGTGATGCGGCGAGCTCTGCGACGCAGGCGAAAAGCCTGCCCGCAAGCGCATCTCATGCAAGGCCTCTCTCCTTTCCATATACCATCACTCCCGCGCTTTTGGGCGATGTTTGCGTGCTCTATTGCTGCTCTCGTTTCGTGCTGTTGCATGCCGTCCCGCCAGTCATGATCAGATATGCCACCGCTGCCTGGCTTGCCTGACTGTATCAGGAGACCAGGGGCAACCTCCTCGCCCTTCAAACCGCCTCTGCCGGCCTTTCCCACACGTCTCTCCCGGCACGCCAAGCCCGTTGAAGTCCAACTGCCGCCTCTTATTGCCGGCGCTCTGGCGACCGCGTTTGCGAAGGCGCTGGCCGATGGCCTCGACAACGAGCTCCTCACTCAGTACTACCTAGGAGAGCAACTGGTGTCTGTCAATATCGATCGGGTTCTCGATCGCCTCCTGTCTGCATTTACGCGGGAGCTCTGGGATGAGCTGTTCCACTTTTACCAGGACGAGCCCGGCCCGGAGCCGCTACGCCAAGTCACTTTGCTGTTCGAGGGCCCGATCCGCCAGATCGTCCTTGTCCTCAACGGCCCGGAGACGGCGAGATGTATACTCGACAAGCTCGGCCCAGGGCTGTCGCAGAGACGGGCGACATGGACGGCCAGTGCCGGGGGCATAGACCTGCCGCTGGCTTTGCAGCTCATGTGTAGTTACTGGCACCGAGAAGCAACTGCTCAGTCCCCGGGGGGCTCGCCCGACGAAATCGCTCGATCCTTGCACGCCAAGATAATCAACGGAAACGCTTCAAGAAATCTCATTGCTGAGATCCGCAGGGTGCTGCTCTCTCCCCACTACGTTCAGATGCACATTATGGAGTCGGCTATTTGGACGATGCTCCTTATGAGACGGCCGTTTCCTCCTCCTTCGGATGGATTTCACGTTGTTCAGTTCAAATATGAGTGCCAATTATTTGGACCGCTGGATGGCATAGGCGACCCGCAACTCGTCAACATCGGCTCCTTGCCCGCGATCACGGGCACTGCCGATGAGTGCGTCTACACGACCGTGTCAACTTACACCAACACGCAGTGGCCAAAATGCGGACCGATAGTCCTGCGCTGCCTCGAAGAAGCCGTGAGTAGCGCTTGTTTCTCTTGTCGCCACGGCGAACCCATGTCGGGCATGTCCGTGTGGGATGGCAGCGACGAGGATGGGCCCCAGTGCCCCGGCCTGCGCCTCATACACATCGAAGTTGAAGAGGCAGCAATCCGCATGAGCGTCTCCGCCTGGACGCACACCATGATTGAGATATTCCAGCAGATGGCCTGGACTTGCGCCGCGCTCAGTGCCTCGCCCTTTCCCGGGACTCTGTCTGAGTGCGTTGTCGAGGTCTCGAAGTACACGTATCTCAACAGCTCGGTGTATGTCGACTGCAGCTTGGCACATCGACCGGTCCCTCGAGGCAACGGCCTACCGTGGCTGCAGGAGATGCAAGGGGCTGCGATTGCCAGTGGTTTCCCCGTGCAAGGCCTTTCAACAGATGTCGTGTCATGATTTATTGACAAAGATACAGATAGACTGTTTGTGGAGTTAGACGTCTCGTAGCCAAAACTATGATACCCCATGTCAAGGCTCGTACAAGCCTCTCGCCCGCTGCCCCGTCAAGAGCTCGGCGGTTTCGCTCTCTGTGACTAAGTAAATATCCTCGTGTCGCACTCCGAACCTGCCCTCGAGGTAGATTCCCGGTTCATTGGTAAATACCATGCCAGCCCTCAGCACGGCGGCCGTGTTCCACTTGTTCAGATATGGCGACTCGTGCGCCTTGATACCGATGCCGTGGCCGAGCTGATGGGTAAAGCCGTACCCGTATCCAGCGTCCTCGATGACACGGCGGGCCGCAATGTCCACGCTTGCGGCTGTATTGTTAGGCCTCATGGCCTCTGCAGCGGCTGTCTGCGCATCGAGTACGATTCCCCACACCTTTTCCTTCTCGTCGTGAAGCGTATCTCGGTCGGAGCCACGTGCGTGCTTGGGCGGGTTAATAAGGAAGCTGCGGCAAATGTCGGACGAATAGCCCCGGTAGTGCGCGCCGACGTCGATAACCACCATACTCTCGTAGGTGAGCTTCTTGCCGCCGGTGGCGAACCCGCCGTGGGGCAGCGCGCCATGCTCCTCGAAGAGCACAAGGTTGAAGAACAAGCCGAAACCGACGGAGAGCAGCGCGGTGTTGAGAATGGCCGTCACGTCATCCTCTGTGAGGCCCGGGACGAGACACGGCCGCATGGCCCGGACAGCGGCCACTGTGCCCGTGTTGACGGCCCGCAGCAGCGCGACCTCGGCCGGGCTTTTTATCTGCCGCACGAGCTCGGCGGCCTGGGACAACCCGATGGTGCGGAATCTGGCGCCCTCGAGCCCACGGACGATGAAGTCGCGCATCTCCTCGTCAACCATGAGCGTCGGGGGCGAGGCGGCTTCAGACCTAAAGAGACGGGACTTGAGCAACGTGTCGTATGGATCCCAGTGCTCCTCCCAGATGACGATGTCGAGCTCGGCATCGCGAGAAGGGATGCCGAGCATGCGCACGCGGCCTTCTTCGAAGTGAGGCGCGAGGAAGGCTGTTTTCGCGGAGATGCTGCCGTCAGAGGCGGCCTGTGGGAGGATGAGCATCAGGAACGGCCGTTCTTCAGGCTCCCATGGTTCCCAGTCTGTCTGGGAGATGTTACCGTAGTACCTGCAAGCGGTCAGCCAGTCACTGGTGAAGCATCGTCGCAAGAACTTCACGGGACCCATGACGTACTGAAACGTGTACCCCGGCTCAAGGACGAAGGCATCCACGCCATCGGCCGCTAAAGCTTGGGCCAGCTTATCTCTCCTTTGCAGAAACTCAGTCGCCTCAATAGGCGTAGCATTGTCCAGGAATGAGAGATCGCGGTGAAAGTTCTTGATGGAGCATTTCTGCGCTCTGTCAAACCTCGTCGGGTGCGAACGAAAGGCCAAGTGTTTCCAAATGTCGACGGCATGTATGGTCAGCAGCAGTGCTATTATGAGAATGGCAAGTACCAAGGCTGGAGTCGTGAGCTTCGTGAACCGTCTCGGCGAGTGTTGCTTCGTATGAAGAAGCGGAGCGCGTTCCATCTTGCCTGCCGCAGCTTGCGACGTACTTCTGCTGCTCACATGAGGCGGCGACGATGTACAGAGAGCAAAGGCAAGGTGAGGAAGTTGAGGGGGTACGATATACTGTCCTGGATCACCGAAATGCCATGAGACTCACTGGCGATCCCTATTGCGATCACGGTGGTTGAATCTCAATCACCATCGTCCACTTAGCAAACGGGACGTTGGACGTTGTAAACGGAGAGCGGGGATGGGGCCCTCAGTAAGGTAAGTCGGGGCTTAGCGGCTCGAGTCTCCACTGACTGCGGAAGCGGCGGGGCCAAGACCGGCGATGTGGCGCCCTTGCGGGCGCCCACCGGCGTGGGACCTGGCTCGGTGTCCGGGGTGCGGGTCACCGTGTGCATGTATTGAGATGAAGTTATCCGGTGATGAGTGACGAAGAGAATCTGTGTGAGCTTGCCTGTGCACATTGGAGCCGACGTGGTACGTGTTGTCTGACTCTGCCAGGTTGGTACTTCCTTGAAGACCTGAACAGTTTGCACAATGGTGTGAGATGCAAAGACCTGGCAGACCTGCCTTGCGGACAACTGCTGAGAGTCTGTCCAAAGTTCGAAGAGGCCAAATCGGGGCAAGCGGGCAAAGCCTGCCGGCAGTTGGTGCATGTAGCCGGGGACCCATGCACGATGTTCATGTTTGGCGAACGAGAGAGTCGAAATGCCATTTTTGGGACATAAACCTGCATGGCTAAGCGAAACAGAGCACAGAGCAGAGAAGAATTTTTTTCTTTAGCTCCATGCTTCAGTTTCATTTGATGTTATCTTGAGGTTAAGCAGAAACAATTGAAAAGTTTTGGCCCTGAAGCATGTTGGCTAAACTAGAGAACTGGCGTTCTGACACTAAGCAATGGAAGTAAACAGAGTGTGGTTGCCAAGCGCTACCGTCAGGCGTTTCAATGCTAGTTGCGCTCCGTTTACCAAGCCAACCTTCTCTTCGAGCCTCGCTGCGCCTGCAAACTCACAGAGGGTTCCAACTCCACTCCCAGAAGTTGAGCTTCATCCACTACAGGCTCTCTTCCTGCCTCTCCCCCTCCATCTCATCCTTTGCTTTGCACTCTTCGAAGCCGGTGCTTTGCTCTCTACACACTTTCTTTACTCTTCACCTCCAGAAACGCTCAAGGTTCATCTCTTCACTCATCCTTGAAGGCCAACCCAAATTCGTAAACTCTCGCTTTTCCAATCCAGGCCCAAATCAAGCAATGGAACCTCGAAGTCGATTACCAGATTCTCCCAGCAAGGACATGCCTGCGCGAGACATCGCCGCACCGGAGGCAGGCAATAGACCTCGCTCCCGACGACCTGAGCCGCCTGCACCCAGCACAGGCGCGAACAGTCATTCTCGACAGCCCAAAGAGGACACCAAGCGCCCCAAGAAGCTGCTTTCTGAAATGGTCAGAAAACTCGAGAACAACGAGAGATATCAACGCAAAAAGAAACGAGCCTTGGCCGAGGAAAATCAAAAGCTGAGAGATGAGATTGCCAAGATCACAAAGAAGCGCGAGCCTGAGGCCAAGAAGATTGCAACACTCGAGGCCCGCAACAAGTCTTTGCACGGGTTTCGAGACAAGCTGTTCAAAGAACTCAGCGAGACCCAGAACGAGCTGAAGATGGAGCGCGGAAAAGCCGAAGGCCTTGCGAATGACCTCCAGGAGCACATCGACAAGCTGAAGAATCGCAACCGCGAGCACGCAAATCTCAGCAAGGATTTTGAGGAGCAGAAAGAAACTAACAACGACCTCGCTGCGTTGGTCAGGCACAGCGAGTTCGAGTCCCGCCTGCACCGCACCGCTCTGGCCGCTGGATTCAAGCTTTTGTCTTCTCTCGCCGATCAAGTCACCTTCCGGCGCCTGGTTGTCAAGACAGACCAGTTTCTTCGTCAGAAGATGGCAGCTCAAGAGGCGGCACAGGGTGTCCTCCCAGGCGTCGAGCGAGGAAACGCGCTGCTCCCTTCCCTGGCAATCGACTGCGCTGGGGGCGCCGCCTTGACAAAGGCGAAGCAGTTCAAGTTTGCCTGTGAGGACGATGACGACGAGGACAAAGATTTCAAGCTGGAATCTCCAGCGAGGATGGGCAAAGCCTGCACGGGCGGCTCTCTGCGCGTGGGCGTCGAGAGCCCCAAGCGCAAGCTTGGAGACGCATATGCCGTCGATGAGGACTCCGACTCAGACTGCCCTCTGGCAAAGAAGCGCAAGTCGGGCCAGCCCAAGCTCAAGGACTCGGATGCAGTCGATGGGGACTCAGACTCTGACAGCCCTCTTGCGAAGCACCGCAAGCCGCGCCAGCGCAAGGACACGCCCGTCGTTGACTGGAGCCGCGGCGGTGGTATCTCTATGGAAAAACTTCGCAAGATGGTCGACTAGGTACCGTCCAACGGGAACCGTAGAAGGCACGGCAGCTTGTTGAATGGAAACGGATATCCGGGGACGATCGTCGTGGAGAGGTGGACGAGGGGCTGGACAGCTTGGTCGGGAGTTCACGGAGACATGGACGCAGCCGGATCTCTATACTGAAGCAGGCTGATAGAAACATCGGTTTCACACGCACTTGAAATTCGGAGCTACTTCTGCTTTTGCCGTATCAATGTCTCAAACTACGCTCTAACAAGCAGCCGTAAAAGGGTGAGAGCCAAGCTCACTCAAGAAAACGATGTGTCGAGCGACACATCAGCGAGACCGTCTCTCGTCTCTCGGCCTATCAAGTCGAGGAAACGTTAGGGAAAAGGATAGGTAACCCACGCAATCTTGCCCGCTTGCTCCAAAAGACTCCTGTGTCCACCGTCCCAAATCAAATATCAACCACGTATCCTTGTCTTTCCTTCCGCTAAGTGCATGTAGTACGGTGCCGGCCAAGATCGACACAGGACTGTGCGTGAAAGATATCACCGTGGGTTGTTTCCCAGACCAGAGCTGGCGGCACTCTCGCCTACCTTGACCTCCTCCTCTGGGACTCCGACGCCCAAGCTAGAGACGCTGGCCACGCTCTGGCTGGTCATGCCCCGGCCTCGTTCTGGCCTGACGACTCCTCCGTCGCGAGGTCCGGCGATGCTCGTGCCGCCAGACGGGGTCATACTCGCGCTAGCCGTCGTGCTCTCGCTCTCGCTCCTCGTTCGGCTCGTCTCGCTTGCTCGCCTGCTCAGAACCATCCTCTCGAGTTCGCGGATCCGCCTCTTCAGCCCTTCGTTTTCCTTCTTGGCAGATTCGAGTTCACTTCGGTAGAATGCCGTTTCTTCATATCGCGAAGTTGCGGGCATGAGTCCCGGGCTCAGCTGTTCAGGACCACTGCCTGGGGTAGCGGCGACCGAGCTCATAGGCACGGACGACGGTGGCGGCACTCTCTGGTGGTGGAAGTAGCTGGATGGATCTAGGGAGGTGACCTGAGGCCCTGGGGAGTTTGTCTGGCTCCTTCTCGAGGCTACACTATCCTGTCGTGATAGGGGCGCAGGTTGTGGCGTGCGGGATGCGGCGGCGTGGTGTCGTGCCTCATACGAGGAGGCGAGCTGAGCCGTGGGGTTCTGCGAGGCGGATGAGGAATTGCGATGGTGGCGACGGGTCGTGGGGATGCTGAAGCCCGAGCCGGAGAGCAAAGACGAGTCAGCAATGGGATCGTGTGTCGTCGATGCAGTGGCGGACGTAGAGGAGGCGTTGGACACGACGGAAGCATTCTGGGCAGCGCGCAGGAGGGAGAGCTCTCGAGTGAGTCGGTTCACCTGGAGAGGAATGTTAGAGAGAGCCCGCTGCACTTGGAGAAGACAAGACGTGTACGCACCACCGCCTCTTGTTCCTTTTCCAGCTGCATGTGCAGCTCGGACGCTGTCATGGGCCGGGGATGCCGCAGCGGGCCAGGGCCAGGGCCGACGCCAGCTTCCGGTTGCTGCTGCTGCAGCGGCTGCGACGCCGCGAGCTGCGGTGACGGCACGGACGAGGGTCCAAGGCTCAAGCTCTGGCTGCGGCTGTGACTGTGACCATGGCTGTGGCTCACGGCATTCTGGTTCGAAGGGAGGATGTTGAGCGACGGCGACTGAGGGGCGGGCGGCGGAGGCATCATCTGATGCGAGGACTGCCGATGCAAGGCCACCAGAGAGTGCGGCGAGGCCGGCACCGAGTTGAGATCGGGCATGGCTGGCGCGTCCGGGTTGAGATGGGCCTTTTGCGAGCGTGCAATCCCCCTGGCTCGTCTGTTCGGGCGCAAAGGATGAGGAGACGAGGAGTGGAGGGTTTGTGGTTGTCAAGACCCCGACACGCTGCGACGTTTGATGCCGCGTTAAGTGGCTGGGGGGCCGTTTGCAGCACCACAGCGCGGGGTGGTGGGGCGCACGCGCTGGAGTTCCTGCCACGGGCGCTAGGGGGACCCGTTGCGGCCCCTCGAGCCGCCGAAGCCACGGGGCATCTGCCGCTCAACCCCCTTACGTCTGACTCGCAGCCATCTCTTGGGCGCCAGCTGCTGTTGCCCGGAGAATACGGCGGAAGCGTCGGGGGCGGCTTGGCATTTCTGCAGCCGTCGTCTTGATGCCCTTCTTCATGCAGGGGATGGAGGGGGCGAGCTATTTCGAGGTATCGCATGAGCTTCGGACATGGCGCATCCATGCCCATCAACTTAGACATGTGGGCTGGAAATGAGGACACGCGTGGTTTCATGGTACTACAAGGAAAAGCTAAGTTAGAATGAGGTATGCAGACTGTGTGACGGAAAGTTTCAATTTAAGGAGCATTTCTGCTTGCACTGCAGTTCGCGGGCTCACAAGCCTGCTGCGGTGGCCCACCAAGTCGATCGATCGCGGTGCTCCACCACACGGAGCTTTTGCCCCTCGCCTCTCCGTCATGGTGACCGCATCCCAGTTGCGCGATAGCGACTCGCAGACCTTATGACGCCATGGACACGCTCCAACGAAAGTGCTTTTAAACTCGCATCGTGGCCCTGTCGTTCCTCTTCAAACTTCACCATCAGACTAAGCCAGCCTGCCTTTCCACCTCGAAGGAAATCACATCGACACCACTATCTTACGCACGCCACTGTCATACCGCACCAACACCATGCCTGAAGGCCGTCAGTCCCCACCCCCGGAGCGCCAGACCGGCAAGCAGTTGCACAACCCTCCGGCTTCCGGGCAGGGGCTATCACAGGACAGCTCAAAGGAAAGCTCAGAGGACAGGAGAAAGTCGCTTCAGGCCGAGGTTGACAATCTTACGTCCAACCCCCACACCGTAATGGAGGACAATGTGACGAAGATGCATTCCAAGGGCAAAGTCAGCTAAGGTAAGTTACATTTTCAGAATCGGGGCTGCTTTGGCTAACACCTTGCCCAGAAGCTTCCCCACTCACGCGGACGGCGAAGCGTAGATAGGGAATATTGAGCTGAAATTGGGGAATCGATCAACAATTGTTCCACGTTACTACCTAATACTAGGCGTGCGTCAATCTCGTTGAAGTCGTAATATGAATACGTTTAGGGCAAATTAAGCTGCAATTGGGGAATCAATCGACAGTTGTTCCAAACCACCTTACTACTGCCTGATACTAGGTGTGCGTCATTGCCGTTGAAGTCGTAACAAAAACACGTGTGTCCTCAGACCATTCAGCCAGTCTTGGCGTCGTCCTTGCTGACGGCCGGGATAGACTCCGTCGCAGCAGTGGGCGTCGGGTTCGCAGTGCCCGTAGCTGGCGCCTCCTTTTCCTTCCCAAAAACCCTCTCCAGGCCGGCAGCCTTGTAGGCGCTGCCGCCGTGCTCTTCCTTCTTCAGCTCAGCCAGGCGGCGGGATTCGTTGTGGATGTCCTGGACCTGTTTCGCGCTGTTGGTGTAGAACTGCACGATCTTCTTGCCAGTCTCCGTGTTGGCCGCCTTCTCATAGTAGGAGTTGAGGCCCGTGAGCAGGTCGCTTGCGCGCTGGGAGATGCCGTAGCTCTGGTCCGTAGCCTTGGCACGGTCTGAGGCGTGCGTCTTCTGGTCGAGGTTCTGCAGCGTCTTGAGGAAGCGGTCGGACACGCCGTGCTTCTGGTCGAGCTCGATGGCGCGCTGGCAGGCGGCGTCACCGACCACGTAGCCGTGGGCAAGGTACTCGGCCAGGATCCTAGCGCGCGGCTTCTCCTCCTGTGTGAGAGCGTCCGAGTCCCTCTCGGTGGTGTCCGAGACCAGGGGCCCGTCGTCGCTCTGGGCTCCGCTAGCGCTGGTCACACAGATGTGGTTGGGGCCGAGGCGCGTGTTGTTGAGCAGCAGAGCCGTCTTCATGGCTGTTTCCTTTTCGAAAGTGACCTTGGCCGTCTTGGACTTGCCCTCATCGGTGGTGATGTGGAAGTCGGAAATCTTGCCACTGTTGATGGTCAGCACGGAAGCCGGCGGCGCAAGAGACAGTCGGAGCAGCGAGGAGCTTACCAGAAGCTGAAAAAGTCCTTGACCTCTGTTTCGCCGGTCGAAGGGGCGATGTTCGTGACGTGGACGGTCGTGTGGGTCGCGGTCGCCATTGTGAATGTGATTTAGTCGCTCCGCTGAGAGAGCTGTTTGTTGACGTTGCGAAGGTGACGCGGGGTGCAGCTTGTTCAGAACAGCTTGTTCAGAAAGCGAACAGAGAAAGGATAGGCAGGTAAGTTTTGGAGTATTTGCAGGTTCGCGTTTGCAACGGGTCTGCGACAGGAATATTGCAAGATGAGAAGGGTTGGAAGGGAAAGAGGAGGGATGCGGCATGGGATGGCGTGTCCTGCCACCAGCACTGCGACGTGAGGGGCAAATGCGACGTCATCGCCAGGCTGGAGCTCGCGCAAGCGGCTGGAGCCAACTTTGGCGCCTGCGAGCAGGTTCCACGCGTCTCGACGCCCCCGTATGGCGTACCGCGCAAACAAGGCACACAGCCAGAGGCGGCTTCCACGGCGGAGACGCTCCGTTCAGGTACGCAGTGACCACTGGCCGTGGCAGCGCCCATCTCGTCTCGGTCGCGGGACTCGTCGGCCAACATTGAAGGTCGTGGGCAGCGGTTCATGACGCGCCAGCTCCTTTAGGGGATAAGTTAGATGATGCAATAGGCTTGTGCCGAGATCATTCTGTCTCGTGCAACTTACATCTGACGGTACTCGACGTACTGGACATGTTTGGTCTCCGCCCAGCTCCGGCATGATGGATCCACCCCGGAGCGCCTTTCTCATCGCCGTGCCGCCGGGATGTGATCTGTTGCGCGATACGGCCGAGGCTGGGGCAAGGAAATTGCTGCGAAGAGGCACATGGCCGTGAGTAGGCACGAGCTCTCATGCAGCTGCTGGCAGGTGCCTGGACACGAACCGAACTGTGCCTATACATCCAGCCTCGTCGCTTGCGGCCCGAGGTGGGATGCACCGCAGACGATTAACACGGTGCCAATTATCACTTGCCGCGGAGAATTACCAACGATAGATGACCCAACAATCGCTGCGGAAAAGTTCATCGACAAGGGCATGCCATATGGCGGTGACCCTGACCTGGTCTTGGGCCCGCTCGTGGGACGGGGCGTTGGGACACTAACGCAGATGGCTGGGGGCTGTTTCTACTCTTCGTGCTCGTAGATGTAGCCAGGGAGAGGGACAGTCCATGGAAGAGAAACATGACAGATGGCATCAGCAAGGGAACCGCAGTCGAACCACAGCTGCGAGGGGTTGCAGATGCTAAAACGTGGCCGAACTCACCACCCTCGGATAGCGTCCGCCCTGCATCGCCGGCACTCGTGACAACCCCGTTTTGAGACACCCTGCGCGAGCCACAGCCGCCGAGATGCCGGACCCCAACCCAGCCCCGCGGCCCCCTCCGTCCGGTAAGCTTCGCCGTCATCTCTACGCCGCGCGCCAGCCGAGCGTCTATTGCTGCAGCGCCTGGGGCGTCATTGGCCAATGGCGACAATGGCCAGGGTGGCATCTCCAAGGATGCGGTGCTCAGCGTGACCAACGCCAGGCTGGACCGTGCTCTCCGTCAGCTTCCAGGCCAGATAAGACCATGGCTCATCCTCTTCCGCCGTCCGGGGGCTGTGAACGCCCTTCCATTTCTTTCTGTAGATGTTGGCTCCGTGGTGACCCCCGATTGCGAGTGACGACTGCTGTCCCTTTCCGGTTTTGTATTGCGTGCTTCCCCGTATGCTCGTTTACGCTCGCTGTTGCGCCTGAAACAATCGGCAACTATTAAAGGTATACGAGGTTGAGGTGAGTCCTTTAACGTCAATATGTCTGCAACAAGAGGAACGTGCACACCTTTTGACACAGTCTCCATTCCTGCACCCCCAACCACCCATATCTCCTTTTTCATCCTTTGACTGACATCGCCATACTTCAAGGCCATCTTTCACTGCTTTTCCAATCTCAAACCATTGACCAACTATCATCTCATTATCCGTCCATGAACGGCCTGTACCATCAGGAATGGCCGCCTTCATCGCCGGCTACGCAGACCTCGACGAAGGGAAAATTCTCAACTGCATCTGGTTCGGCATACTCAGCCTCGAAATCTTGTTGATTCTCGGTGTCGTTGTCACGGGCACCATGCGGCGCTGGAGTTCCAAGCGCGGGCCAATCGCGCTATGATGGTAGCGCTGCTTCTTGCATGAGGCGTGAAGTGGTACTCAACGATGTCGGCACTGATGATTCTTTGTGTTTGCTCTTTGCATAGCGAAAGCGGAACGGCATTGCTGGCGATTTGGACTTTGAAGGCGCTGGCTGGAGCCTAGGCGTTTTGTTCTTGCATTCTTCTCTTTGAGTGCTTTCCGACCCGTCCTACATGGACTGCGAATCACAAGCAAGGCATCGTTTGAACGATATAGAACGCCGTCCCATCCTAATTTTGCACCTGCCGTGAACCACTGAAGAACCGTCGTTGACTTCAGCGGCCCAAGCAACAGATGGCAAACCTCCTCAGCAAGAAATAGTCCCGCTATCCCCAAGGACCATCCTTCTCCAGGGTCCGCTGAAGCTATTGCTCTGCTGGTATTGCAGAATTGCGCCGGTCACATTCTCTCCTTATCGTTCAGCATGTCTGTTAGCGAGGCTTGCTACCACCCGGGCGGTGTCTTCAGCATGGGCCCCGATGACCTCCTTCCAGACGATCCCGAAGGCATGTACAAGCCAATCTTGTGCCCCAATTGCAATTTCAGGCTCCCCAGCTGCCAGACAAATGGTTACCTCTGCCAAGGGCCCGAAGGATCTTGCCTACAGGATCTCAGCTCGGCGAGGAGGCTCATATTCATCGAGGCGGCTCTAGGCAACTGCGCAGGCCGCTGCAGAGGCCGTCTCAGTCACCAAGAACGCAGCGAGCAGACTCTCATATGCCATCGATGCGTACAAAAGTATGAGCCGATAGTAAGTGACCTTCTTCGACGAGTCGCAGAGAAAAAGGCCGCGCGACACACTCGCATTGACAGGGGCAACGGCTTGGAGGGGATTTGTGGTAACCCGCAGTGTGAAGAGATCTTTCCCGAAGAAGATCTCCACTCGTTCCCAAACGAGCTCGAACACAGCCTCGCGACCCTCTGCCCGAAATGCTACACCACGGCAACGATGATGCTGCTGAGCAAGCCATACATTGAGCGGCAGATGGAGTGCTTGCAGCGGGCGAGCGAGAATATGCAAGCCGAGAACCAGCCGCTGAATGAGAATAAAGAAGTCGAGAACCAGCTCCCGAATGATGATAGAGAAGTCGAGAGCGCTAGCTTCCATGGTCTTGACCTTGTTGCCGAAGGTAATGATTCGGCTTACGGGGGAAGCAATCGTGGTGACGTGGTCCCCGGCCTTGATGGCGAGGATATCGGTTTCAGCTTCGACGACCTGATAGATTTTGGATCTGAGGGTACGAATTTTGGACTTGACGCGATGGGCGATCTTGATTTCGATGGTATCAATTTCAATTTCGATCATGTAAACTTTGGTTTTGATATCATGGAATTTGGTTTGGAGGGGGCTCACGCATTACCATCTCCACCACAAACGGTGTCAGAGGCTGAGGTTTAGGATAGGTGGTGTTTTTACAGGGTCTATATTATGTAAATATGGAAAGTCAAGTCTAACGAGCAGCTCTAGATCTAGCTCTATGTACTTTTACGCGTGAATGTTTGCCACCCTCCTGTCATTATTGCTTGAAACGTCCACGAACACAAACCATAGCATTTCTCGTCAGTCGTAACAGGGCGTACCACTTCTGCCTCGGAAAGCCCAGGATTAGTCTCTCTTCACGCCGACTCGTCCAGTCTTCCTCAAGCCGATGACCCCTATAATGCCGCACAACAGCATGGACGCGGTCATAGTCCAGAAGCTGGCTCTATACCCCTCCATCAGGGCCTTGCTCTCAGCTTCGTTTGAGTGTCCCTTGGTGACTAGCGTCGATATGACTTGCAAGACTGCAAAGCCTAGGGCGCAGCCGAATTGGGCGGCCGTATTGAAGACCGCCCCGGCCAAGGCCTGGGTGTCCTCAGGGAACACCTCTGTGATTACAATTAGGCCTACAGTGAAGAGCGCATCGCAGCTCACCGGCTGCAACAGCTGGGCGAAAAAGGCATTACCCCAGTACGGCCACGAGGGCTGGATGATGGCCATCAACAACGGCGAGACGGCACAGAGGACTGACGTGATTGTGACGATCCAGATGGCGGGGACCTTATGCACAAAAAGCCCCGTCACGATATTCATCAGACCACCGACCACGACGCTGGGCAGCATGCGCACCGAGGCCTCCAGAGCCGAGAGATGTTGGATTTCTTGAAAGCTGCGGTTTCTGTCAGCTACTAAGTCCGGTACATGGATACAGAAAGGGCACAGGGTACTCACAATAGACTGGCGAAAAGCTCCAAAGAATTGATGACGGCAAAAGATAGCGCTATGGTGGCGCAAATGCTGGAGAAGGTCGCATTCGTCCAGAGCGAGTTGGGAATGAGTGCCGGCTTGCCTAAACGCACCTGACGGTGGACCCAGGCGACAAAAGACGGGAGTGCAATGGCACAGAGGCATAAGAGCACGATGCACTCTACGCTCTTGATGCGATAGACATCCGCACTCAATACACTATTCCACTTGTCAGCAATAGTCCCATGAGCAGTTTCGAATCAACCATCAGAGATACTCACGCAAGCAGGTAACAGAGAAGGGCCATGAACCCCGAAGCCAGGAGCGCGCCGACCCAGTCGACCTTGGTCTTGACATCATTGAGATAGTCGGCAGCACGCCGGCAGTCCTTGCGTTTCGGCAGAGCCCAAAGGCCGAGGACGGCGAAGCCAAGCGTGACTCCACCGCAGAGATACCAGCCCGCTCGCCAGCCGATTGTGTCGGCAAGAACGCCGCCCACAACGAGGCCGACAGAGAACCCCAGCGGCTGGCTGAGCCCGAGGCACGAAAACGCCAGGTTGCGGCCGCGGCCCTGCGGAAGGATCTGCGTCACGATGGCTACCGACGACGCAAGGTGAAGGGCGAGCCCGACTCCCTGCAGCGCCCGCAGCGCCACGAGCTCCTCGCCCTTGCGAGCGGCCCCGGACGCAATCATCAGGGCTCCGCTGGCGAAGCTCCCCACGAGCTCTACCGGCCGCGGTCCCACCGTATCGGCGATGGACCCGGCAAGCAGCAACGTCGAGGCTGTAGCCAGGCCGGACACAGATGCCGGCCAAAACGCCAGGGACTGCGGCAGCGCAAGGTCTCTCGTAATCGTCGGCAGCCCTACGGTGACAAGCCCGTTGATGACGCTGGCGGTGAATGTGACGCCGAACAGCTGGACAGTGACGAGACTCTGCTTCAGCCGAGACGGCCCCGGCGCGGACGGCCGAAGGGCAACACCATCCTCGCTGGAGCGGACGCTGGTGTTTTCAGAAGATGTCGGGTCATGCACGCCCTCGAGACGGATGCCAGCGTGCACAGGCTGTACGGTGACGACTTGGGTTTGTGTCTTGGACATTATGAAAATATGCCCCACGGGCCGTGTAAGTGACTTCGAAACACACGCCCACAGGCCGAACGTTGCTGCAGATGCTGGCAACTCAACGACTGATAAAATTGCGCAAAAAAATTAACGGTGCTTTGTTAAAACTGAGAAGAGAAAAAAAATATTTCATGGCGGATCCAAGAGTCAGACGCCTTACGGGCGACAAGTGGGCAAAGTATGGTGCAATTCCGGCCTCGATGGAGTCGCTGCAGGGCAATTCCGGCCTTTGGCTGTGAGAATTCCGGCCTCGTCGTCTCCCATGTCTACCCGGCCTCGGGGCCCCATAAATTTCACAAGTGGAACTCGTCAATAGACCGCGAGTTACGGCGTAGACCCGCTAGTCAGGGTGCGATGGCTATTGTGGAGTTGGTCTCTTGGCTTTGCTGCCACGGAACCATTGGACATCGGCGAGTTTCTTAGTCTGCCATAACGTAACAACCTTGTTGGTCAGAACACGGGCTGCCGGGCTGTCAGAGGACTCGCATATATCAGGCCATACAGTACTCCGTACATCGGCTCGGACTTGACGGTTTTACTCGTTGTTACTCGTGAAGCACTCGCTTTCCATTATAATTAGCTATGTATTGTGCCAGTTATTACAGACACAAATGTTAAAGAGTGAAAGACGCTACGGGCATGTCATCAACAAAGAAACCGATCCTACCGGCCGACTAGTACAGCGGCAGCGTCCCCTCAGTTTGCGCAAATGCCCTGTCCAGTATGTCCAGACCCTCCTGGATCTGCGCCACCGTCACGGTAATCGGCGGCGCGATCCGAAACGTGCCCCCGAAGCTCGGGTGGCTGCTGAGGTTGGCCCAGAGCCCAAGCTCGTACGCCCGGTCGCCGACAAGCTTGGCCAGCTCGAGCGCGGGCGTCTTGCTCTCGCGGTCGGCGACAACCTCCACGCCCGCCATGAGCCCGCGGCCGCGCACGTCGCCGATGCAGCCGTACCGCTCGTACAGACGCCAGAGGCCCGCGTGCAGGAGGCGGCCCATGGTCCGCGAGTGCGCGACCAGGTCGTCCCGGAAGAGGATCTCGAGCACCTTGTCGCCGACGGCCGCCGGCAGGGGGTCGTTGACGTGCGTCGTGTAGAAGAAGTAGCCGCGCTCGGCCGAGACGCGGCCGATCTCGTCGCTCGTCACGACGGCGCTGAGCGGCAGCCCGTTGCCAAGCGTCTTGGACAACGTCAGGATGTCGGGCACTACACCCTCGTGATTGATAGCCATGAAGTCGCCGCAACGGCCCACACCTGTCTGTGCCTCATCGACAATGAGCAGCATACCACGGGCCTCGCAATGCTTTTTCAGAGCCTTCAGGTACCCGGGCGGCAGTACATGCATGCCCGCCGAGCTCTGGATGCACTCGACGATGCAGGCGGCCAGCGAGCCACACGACTGCAGGTCAATCATCCGCCAACCGTACTCCAGCTCGGCTTCCCAGTCGTAGGACCCATCCAGCTTCCGGAAAGCGGAGCGGTAGGCATTTGGCGCGGGGAGCATGTGCGTGCCCGGCATCAACGGGCCATGGCCCCGTCGGCCGAAATGATACTGCGCTCCCTGGGCCTGAGCCGTCATGCCGTGCCAAGACGCACCCAAGCCGACAACCTCAAACTTGCCGGTGTAGACCTTGGCTAGCTTGATGGCCGCCTCGTTGCTCTCGCCGCCGGTGGATAGGAAGAAGGCCTTTTCGAGGCCCTCGGGCAGAGCGCTGCAGAGACGGTGCGCGAGCGAGATGACGGGCGGCGAGACCATGCCGGAGAAGAGGTGGTCGAGGTGTAGGGCGTGATCATGGATGACTTTGACAACCTCGGGGTGACCGTGGCCCAGCAGGCAGGACATCTGGCCGGACGTCCAGTCGAGAATCCACTTCCCGGAGGCCGTGCGGATGTACAAGCCTCGTGAGGCTGTAATCACATCGTGGAGGAATTCTGAGCCGTAGTAGAGTAGGTGCCGATACGACTTTGCCGACAGATCCTCTTCGTCTACATCCTGATAGAGCGTCGGCACCACCTCCAGATTGGGACAAAGGGTCAGAGCAGAGTCTTGCCCATAGGCTGTAGCGGTGGCTGTGGCTCCGGGCGCCATTTTAATAAGAAAAGAGTCAGAATGCAAAAGCCGATTGGACAAATCCGATGGACGTAAGAGCAGCGACGACTCTTTGGAACGCTCAATCTTTGCGACAGCGAGGGGAAAGCTTGTTTTATGAGCCATGATGGCAGCTATCGGGATACGCCGTCGCCATACTTCCGACATCGTATCTTCCCGCCAGGAGCGCCGGTTCCTCGCACACTCAAGCTTCCCGCGGGCAAGCTACGGCAAAGCCACTGCGTTTCCCGGACCGGCGCAAACGGAGTGGGGCCGGGGATGGCTGCCGAGTGGGGGCGCACTGACTCACACAAAGGTCCGCCCAAAATTTTCAGACCTTATTAGGGCACAATAGGAAAGGCTATCCCCAAATCGTGGTTGATTCAAGCCCCCTTGGCCTAATGGCTAAGGCGCAAGACTTCTAATCTTGAGATTGCCGGTTCGAGTCCGGCAGGGGGCTACAACTCGAACTCGCCATGCGTTTTCTTTTTGCTGGCGGCCATGCCGAACAACGCGCTGGGTGAGCAGGGTCATCATTCATAATTGATTCGTTTGCGAATTGGTTTGTGAAGGGCGGGCAGTCACCTTTTTGCCCCATCTCAGCATGTGTGTGCGAGCGCATGATTCCAGTCATCTCGACTCCTCTGCCTATGCAGAGCATTCTACCCGTATATAAACTGTGACTATACGGTCCGGTCGACTCTCACCACGCATTCTGCAGGGGATCCCACAGGCTCGGGAAGAACTGGTCGATGATGGACGCGTCCGGCATGACAAAGTCCTGAATCTCGGCAATACCGTCGCTGCCGCCCTGCTGGTCCGGCACCGCGGCCCCGAGCACCTTGTCCACCACCTCGGCGTGCTGCGCGAGGCAGACGTCGGCAAGGTCCCATCCTGACTCCTCCTTGTGGTAACGCAGTGCCTCAATAAGGTCGCGGGCGATGCGTAACGACCTGCTCTGCGCCAGGCTCGCCGCCGAGCTCTCCGTCTCCAGCGCGCATCGCAGCAGGAAGTTGACCGTCGTGGAGAAGGCGAACGCGCTGACCGGCAGCCAAAAGTCGCCGAGCTGCTGCTGTTGCAGCTCCTGCACCAGCATCAGCATCTCCTCCGACGTGCGCCGCGCCTGGATGTAGCGATTCATCAGGCGCTCCTCGTCGGTGGGGTGCGCCTGCTTGTCCGACTCCAGCTCGACGCGCTCGAGCAGCAGGCGAGCGGTGAGGAAGGCCAAGCGCAGGTTGGCCGCGCCGGGGATGTCGAGGTTGGACCCTCGGGTTATAATGAGCCGCGTGGTGCCCGTCAAGGACTCGACCCAGCTATTGAGACACAGCTCGAGGCTGGTTGTCTCCCACGACTTGTCGCTTCCCACCCGGTAGACGTGCTGCAGGAGGCGGTCCAGCACGTCCGTGAGGCCGACCAAGGCAATGAACACGGATGCCGTCAGCAGCCGCCCCTCGGACGGATTGGCTTCGCAAAGGAACTCCGGCGTCGGCGGCGGCACGTCGTACTGTGCACGGGCAATATGCGGCGGCGTGCCGTGGGCTAGACTGATCCTGAGCGGCATCAGCATCATCATCTAGTGGCATCACATGCGCGACCTGCTTACCATCTGTCGTGCAGCAGCAACGCCCACCAAATCTTCATGCGTAGATACTTTTCCGACTGGGGAATCTTCCACGGCAGCGGATCGTGGTTCAGCCCCAGCGAGTGCGCCATCGACACGGCCGACCCTAGCAGGACGCCGTTGCCGATGAGCGATGTGGTCGGCCGTCCGCCGATGTTGAGCAGGATCGCTTTGATAATCGACATGCCCGGCGACAGGTGCAGCTCCGAGTAGACAGCCTCGTTCGCGAGGTTCCAGACAAACCGGCTGTCCGGGCACCTGTGGCGTGACAGCGTGCGCGAGTGCCGCCAGTAGACGAGGGCGTGGGCGTACAGGCACGCGAGGAGAGCGGGCGAGATGCGATGCTTGTCCTCGCGATACTGGCGACGGAACGAGTCTTCGTCCAACAGAGGCAAGCAATGGTTGACTTTGTCAAAGTATCTATCTCAAGTCAGACTCACAACGCCTCGAGCTACTGCACTCGGGCCATACTCGTCAATTACAGCCTCGGCATGGGGCTCTAACAGCTTCTCGATAATCTCGAGCTTCTCTGCCGAGGGGCTTCCTTTCACGGTAACGCCAAGCGGCCGCTTCTGGACCATGGTGAACAAGACTGGCCTGGAGCCGCTCGCCGACTCCGGAATCACCATGCGTGTGCCCCGGGTGGCCTCCGGGATGCCTGACAAGTAGTCGGACAGGACCTGGCTGTCATTTGTGACTGCCGGTCCCACAATGTGAAGGTTGACTTGGTGGTCATCGGAGGACCCCAGCGCGAGGGGAGATTCTTCGTCGGGGCGATTTTGAGGCGCGAATGGCGCTGCATCTGCCTTTGTAGTTGACGCAATACTGCGGTTTGGATCCCCGTGTCGCTGTCCGACTATGAAAGCACTGGTCGCGGTCATCGGCGCCGTCGTCCCAGTTCCAGTGTCGGAAGCGACATTTCCAAGATACGTCCTCGAGGCTGCCGTCGGTTTGGTCGCTCCCTGAGACGGCGCGGCAGTGCTTTTGCTCCTCCGAGCCCGGCGGCCGACCCCCGGACTTGTCTGCGCCCGCGGGCTCTCCGGGAAGAAGCACTCAGATCGGTGCGCTTTGCAGGTCAGGCAGGACTCGGCGTTGGCTTCGGTCTGGCACCGCGACTTGCGCCGACGACACGGGACGCAGGCGGGCCGGAGGTGGGAACGGTACGGCCGCTCAGCCGACGTCTGCTGCTGCTGCATAATTGATCTGGCGTTGTGTCCGCCGGCGTTGCGGAGCAATCTACGCAAGCTACAGTCGGCTGGTCCTAACTCCAATGAGGAACATCAAATTTCAAAAACAGACGCTCGATTGCGCGCATCGGAGGTTCCCCGCGGGAAACTAAACCCGGATGGTGGGTGTTGAAGGCTATCGGGCGGCGGCGTAGTATCGGACAGTGTTTTCCGTCCGGTGGAAACCTATCTACGCCACGATTGAATCGCTATCAGTTTGCATCCGATTTGACAAAAAGAACACACGACCGTAAGATGGGCCATGCGTAAGCGGCGTCGATCATCAATAACATGAGCCATTCGGTGAAGCGGACACTATCTCAGCCTTTACCGCTTCACTCTCTGAGGCTGTTCTAAGAAGCGGCCAAGAGTTTGCCGCGGCAAAGTACCCAAAGATAGGAGAAGCCTGACGGCACCGGTTTAGGACGCTGCATTGTAGATTCCATCTGTGCCAATTAACTCGAGCGCTGACTTCCCCATTGCCGAATGCGACGTATTTTTGGGTTGATATTAGAATGGCTCATCTAGTTCAAGTTCATCACGTCGATTCATCCCTCTGCCGGGCGACCCTAGTCACTGTCAATGCCATCCATGTTGTAGACTCCAACCAAGCTCACCACAGCGCCCGCGGGAAACTCCCATCCAGCGACCAGGGGACACAACACGTTGATATCGACCTCCCAAAGTAAGTTATTGAACAGTGTCACAAGCCACACTATTTGCTCCAAGAAGCTGCCACTCCGTTGCTATACAGTGTAAATGACTTCATCCGAATGTTGGTATGGCTGCGTTATGTTCTGGGAGGCGAAGTATCGCACAGTAAGACGGGCAGCATTCGCCTCGATTGCCACAGTATCCTGCACATTTGGTATGCATTGTGCTGAGCTCCAGTTCGGCAAATGCCACGCAGTACAGCCCCGACCTGGAAATGGCCAGTTTGTTCAAGCTGCACAAGAGCCAAGCGACGATACCTGCGAAATCGTGTGAGCACTTGGGCTCTAAAGGTATTATGTTAATTGAATTGAGCCGCCATATGATATCGCGTCAATCCATAGCGAGCGCTCAATGTCGGCATTTCAAGTCATAGAATATACATGTACCAGTACGCAATTGCCACAACTATGTCATGATGTCACCCTTCTCGCAAGTTACCGCATCACGATCATTGTTTCAAACGATGAGAAGGCTTGATCTAGTCTGCAATTTTGTATAAGACATCCCTTTCTCCCGCATCACGCTTTAGAAAACCTGCGTGACACCCGCCCAACTCTGTATAGTCTTTCCAAATCTCTACCTGTATTCAATCATTGATTTGTCCACGTTCTCAGCTTCTAGTGTCCAACATGGAGGCGAGTATTGGTTCGAAAAGCCGGGGCTTGGCGAGTTGTTCTTCGCAGGAGCCCCCCTTTCCCCATGAAACCGATGTATACGCATCAAAACAAGCGTCCGTTCTGGCTTTTGGACTTGCGGAATTTTCTTAATGGTTCATATTTGAATTCAGAAGCTGATTCGACTTATCCGCGTTCTTTTAGAACGGGCGCAGCTCATCTTACTGGACGACTTGGCACCCCCCGGCCCATTCATCACAGTCCCAAGGCTACCGGCGCCCCGAGAAACGTCAACCAGATGATATAAACCTTCCATTCAATTACTTGAGCTCGCTGCGTGTATTATTTCCGGTGAGTGGCCAATCTTTATGTACATCCAAGGCCGGTAAGAAACAACAAAGCGACACTCAACTTATTACGCTGGAATGACCAATGTACACCCCATGCCAAAGGCTGTCGTGCGAGATGCCGAATGTCCAGCCAAATCATAAACACAATCTCGCGCCCACAACATGAGGAATCTCTTGACCGCTCATAGGGTATCAATCCAATCGCTCATTGGGTAGCACCACTGATCGACAGGCACGCCCGTCACAGGCCTTTCTCCCCACCTCTCCAGCCGCTGCAATTCCCCTAGCGCCAGTTCAAAATAGAGCATGTTATTGTTCTTTGCCTTTTGAACGCGACTGATCGCTTCCCGGAGATGCGTCACTGCCTGGTCCAGGTTGTGGTCCGCCGGGCTCATAAGGGACGCCACGTTACCTGGTCCCTTCGTAGACTTTAGCAGCTGATTGTGATCCGATAGCCATCTCTGGACTGAGCACTCGATAAGCTCAATAGAGCGGCCCCGAAGCAGGAGCTCGTCGAGAGTGGCCCGGAATAGAGGCGTCTCAAATCGCAGACGCGTGCCGGGCTCCTGGCCGAACTGCGGAAATCGCCCGCCGTCGAGCACGGGCCGATCGATCCAGGCGGCATCGGGCCAGATATTATCGTTCGTCCAGTCGCGCACCTCGAACGTAGCCTGCGAGTAGCTGTGGAAGGTGATGGTGTCCCCGCACGAGTCTGGGTCCGCGCAGAGATGGACCTTGGTCGCCACGCGGCAGCATCCGTGGTGCTCGCAGCGCAGCCTCTGCTTGATGTTCTCGTTTGCCGCGCACTCGCAGCTCGCTGGGTCCGCGTAGCCGTCTACGATGCTGACCCGCCCGTTGGATAGGAGCGGCCGCACGTCGCAGCGTAGCTTGTGCGAGTATGTGCGGTAGCACATCCTGTCCGTTGAAGAGTTCGACTCGCCAAGAGGCAGCCCGAGGACCACCACCGAGCAGGCTCTCAAAAGTCGTCGGTGGAGGTCGTTCGCTGAAATGGTGCGGAGAGTTCAGAGCCGAGGTGCCCTGAACTTTGAAAAGAGGTGGCGGGTCGACTTGGGCGCACCATGATGGGCCATATATACGTTTAATTCGCGGAGTGTGTACTAAGCATCTTGCGAAACTGAACGTGAACACTTGACTCTTCGTCAGAAACCAAAAGGAAGTGCTTTGAGCGAGACCCTGGGGTGACAAAGTGTCAGCCCCTGCGCAGGCCGCAGCATTTCCTCGTCCATCACAGCACGACAAAGGAGCTATGATCAATTTTATACTTTGCGAAGAAAGAACTGCAAAGAAATCGGTGTTTCACAGATGGCAACAGGAACGGAGGATAACGCGGGCAGTGAATATCGTAATGGCTGCCTCTCATGAGCTTCTTTCCAGTTCGATCCCGGAGCATCACACTGACCTGTCCCGCCATCACATTACTTGGCCTTGTTGACCTAGCATAAGACAGCATAGCCGCAAGGTACTTCAGCGACTTTGTAAGGCTGCAAGCTCAATATTCTATTCAAACAATGTATTCCAGATATATAATCATGTGCAGGTGGCTCACTGCACAGCTTTTCTAACACCTCAAGCGCCCGCATTCCCTTACACAAAAATCTTCCGTGAGACGCAAGATCACGTTGAGACAGAATTCTCCGGCTGGCAGCTGTGATTAAAACATCTCCCGCAGGTGGGGAAACACCGTGCCATCTGCGGCAAACATTGCGCCGCCTGATTCTGGAGACGTCAGCTCAGCGTGTGGGGGGACCTGGTCCTCATTGCCGAACTGGAAGCCGTTGAGGCCCACGTAGCCCTCGAATATTCTCGACAACTCGCTCTGCAGCTTCTTTCCATTGTGATCGACCTGCACCTCCTGCGGCTCCTGCAAGGGTGTCGCCATGGACAGGTTGGGAAACGAAGGCGGCGCAGCAGAATTCGGGTCCATGTGGCCCCTGGCCAGGCCTATCATGCCCAGAGCTGCGCTGGAATGGGCGTCATCGTCAGGATTGAGTCCAAACCTAGGCGCGACGTCTTTCAGAGTCCTGATCGTGCGCCAGAGTCGCTGGGACACCCAGCTCTTGGCGGAGAGATCCTTGACTAGATCGAGGGCCATGTAAAACTCCTCTCGGCACACGGCGCTGAAACGCACGGGAGCGTGTACGGAGGCGAGGAAGACAACGGCGATCGCTGAGGTGAGGAACTGATGGTAGAACACCTGAGCTCTGCGGTAAAGATTTGTCGTGCTGTTCAGATGGTTCAGATATTGTATCGTATCCTTGGCGAGATCGACGACTCGTTGCGCTTGTTGCGGATGAGACATGATACTCGTCGCGCTGTGCAGAATCGGCGTGTACAACCAGATACGGATCTACGGGGGGTCAGTATTCTTTGGATCCCAACCTCGCAAAAAGGGGCTCAATGGCTGACCTGGTTCAGCCTCAGATAGGTCCATATCCTCAGCCGCTGTAAATTGTAGGACGGGGTAGATGTCATTTGCTTCTCCTTATCCCAGTTGCGGACTTTGACCTCCTCAGGGACGCTTTCGTACCATTGCAAGATCTCGCGATCAAGGTTGTCAATCTCCTCTTGCCGCAACTCTCGCGCCAAAACAGGCCCAAAATGAGATATTTGCCGCCAAACCTTGGCTCCTAGCCGCGAATAGGTAACCATGGCGACGAGAAAAGGGTATTCATCCTACAATGCCGTTAGACTACCGCCCCAAGCGGACAAAATGTCCTGACAAGGCATCGAACTTACCGGGAAAGGCAGCTGAGGGTCAATCTCTTCGTCGTGGAGGGTAAACGGCAGGCCCGTTGCAAAGCCCCACCGCCGGTCCAGTACGTACGACGTCCAGAAGCTGTTGAGCGCGTTCTTCCTCTCCGACTCATCTTGTATCTTCATGAGGCCTCTCTTTTGATGGATGCCCAATTCCACACAAAGTCTCACGACCTGTCCCATGACGCGCCAGGCGAGAACCTCGTCATTTGAGAGAAAGCGATATCCCGCCAGGAGGCACAAGAGTGGCAAGTTGGCCACGTCGCTGACGTCCGCCATGAGCTTGCGGTTGACAACGGCCTCCATGCTGTTGTAGATCTGGATTGCCTTGTCACTGTGTCCGTGCTGCTCGACTACCAGCGCACAGCACATGACCATTTTGAGCTGAAGTGTCTTGTCATCGTTGATGGCCTCTGGGGGCCGCTGCTGAGTCCTGACAGACTCCAAATAGGGCGCAATGTTCTTAGCATGATTGATGACGGTGTGGATGTTGAGCACGGGGTACATGATGCCAATCTCGTCTTCGTGAAACCGACAAAGCCGGACCATCTCGTCCTTATCGAACTCCAAGAGGGGGTCAAAGGGAGCATTGCTCATAGGCATGGCCACGTCGCTCGAATTCTGATCCTGGTCGTCGGGCTCATCGATGCCTCGGTAACCCATGTTGGCGATGGTCGAGTTGGCGACGTCCAGGCTGAAGGCCATGCTCGTGGGCCCGCGGAAGGACGCCGGACCCTTGGAATGGGAAGACAGGTCTGGGCGTTGCATCGACGACGAGCTCTGCGCCGGGGATTCTCCAATGACAGAGCTGGGTCCCGTCAAGATGCGGTCATTGGGCGGTGCCAAACGTGACGAGCCGTTTTGCATAGATCGCATGGCTTGATTGAGCCAGTTGACCTCGTCCTGGAGACGGCTGAGCTGCGCGGTGACATGCTTGAATTCATCCGTGTCCTTGAAATTGTTGGAGCAGCAGTTGGGGGCGTAGAGGCACGCCAGGTTGAGGTTGCCGCAGCGCTGACATGGCGTCTCTCCATTGCACTTGATTTTGCGCCGCTTGCACTCATTGCTGCAGAGGTCAGCGCTGGAATCATACTCAATCGCGCCAAGAATGCTACTCACCATGCGATGGATATGTACTGCAGCCAGCAAAAGCAGCGAGTCAGCAGTCCATTTCAACGACAATATGCGGTCATGCACCTTGCCGATGGAGCTCTCCACCGGCGGTACATGGGGATTGGGGACGACTGGGGTCGCGCATCGTCGCGTAGCCAAGGGAGGGCGCGCGACGACGACATAGACGAGCCGTCCGCGCACGGCAACGCCGACGGCGACACCAGCCGGCGGCGCGGACCACGAGGACTCACCCGGTTTCTCTTGCTGCGCGTCTGCTTCTGGCCGCCGGCCAAGCCATCGTCAAGCGACTTGCGCTTGTTGGCGTGAGACGCGGAATTGTCTCCGAATGTCGCGGAACCCGGGGGGCTTCCCTGCGTGCGCTGCGGCGTCCCGTACGAGACGCTCGCCGTGTCGCTCAGCGCAACGGGGGCCTGGGCGAGGTAGCGCAAGTCCGAGGCCTGCGTCTCGATCTGCTCCATGGCGACGCCGTGCCCATCAACGGACCTCTTTGCTTTCTTTGCTTTGATGAGAGAGAGGCGGGGAGGGACCCGCGAAAAAGCCGTGGCCCTCGCACCTTCAGGCGTTCAGCCAGTGCGGCCGCTGCCCCGAGTCTCGGCGGCCACGTGACGAACCGCTGACCTCGCCGCCGCTGCTCGTACCGTACAAGTACCCGTCCCGCACCGCGAACGGCACCGAGTCCACGGCCCTGGAGAGCAAGCCTTCAACCATACTCCGTACTCGCACTCGTACTCCGGCAGTTTCAGGGTCGCTGCGCCCCTTCGCCGCATCCCGGAAGCATGGATTCCATGCTGGACAGACGCCGTAAGCAATTGGCCGCGATTGGTTACCAGTCTTTGATCACCTTGGACAAGCAAGCCTGCAAAAGCGGCGGATCCAACATCGCCTGATTTATCCCTTAGACCCCACAAAGCTACTCTATGCTTAACTCCTTACGGGAAATACTCGGATCCCTTGACACCAGTTCGGAGGAAGAAAATGCCAACTACCGATCTACTTCGGCAGTGACGTGCAACTCAGCACTAATTGCGGAACAGCCGCAGTCCCTCCTCCTCCGCGTCAACGCCCTCCATCTCCTCATCCTCGCTCTCCTCCTCGTTCAGCTCCATTTTGCGTCCGAAAAGCGTCCCAAAGAAGCGGTCAATGGCTTCCTGCTCCCAGGACCGCCTGTCCTCCGGGGCCATGAAGTTCTGCAGCTTCTCGTGCACCGTGAAGCGCATCTTCCTGCCCTTGCTGGCCTTGCGGTCCACCTGCTTGCGCGTCTTGGCCTCCTTGGCAGCCGTGAGCATAACGGTCGGCACGGCACTGGTCTGAGCCGAGGCCGTCTCCACCGTGCGCTGGTCGACAAGCTCCTTCAAGAGCAGCTGGTAGAAGTCGGCGTCGTCGTACACGTTCTCGTCCTCAGTGAGCTTCTGCGCCGCCTGTGCCGGCGCACATGATCGAGGTACTCGAGTGCGCTTGACTAGACGGCTGTCGGGATTGCCAAGCTGCTCCCGGAGAACGCTAATGAGGCTCTTATTTCTTTGACTGAGTCCACCAGGGGCTGTCACGTTGACGCTCTGCACCTTTCGCGACCACTTCTCCAGTCTGTCCTCGCGGAACCTGACGGACCCTAGGTCCTCCTCTTTAAGCTGCTCCCAAATGGCCTCGCTGGACATGGATGGGACGAGTGTTCGTTTCCGCTTGTCGCCAGTCTTGGCGGACGCACCAAAGTTGTCTCTGAGACTGCTGATTGTGTTCAAGAGCTTGATTGCTGCCTCTTCAGCAGCTTCGTAGGGCTCCGATTCAGAGTCGGAGCCACTCTCCATTGTAGGGAACGTGTTGGCTGCAACGAGTGCCTTTTGAAGTCGGATTCGAAGATTCAGCAGACCGTCATAGATCTTCCGCTGCTGTTGTATCGCCACGCCCTTGTCCACATCCGCTCGGTTTGAAGGGGCTGCCATGGGGGGTCTAGCATCCTGCGACTTCGTTCGGGTGCGCTTGGCATCCTCCTCGTCATCACCTTCCGACTCTTCATCATCCTCTTCCTCTTCCTCTTCGTCGTCGCTTTCGTCCTCATCTTCGTCGGCGTCGCTGAGTTCTTCAGAGTCTTCGCCACCATCCACCAAAGCGTCGAGACCGTCGTCCATGTCGTCCTCTTCATCGGACTCGACCTCGGACTCACCGATGCCGTCCTGGTCTACTTCTGCCCCGCCGCGCTCATCGTCTTCGTCTGATGAAGACATGAAATCGGCTGCGGTAGCTCTCGACTTGCCTTTGCCCTTTCCCTTGGGCTTTGCCGGCTTTGAGCTGCCTCTGAAAGAGAAGCCGTCGAAGCGCTCAGCATCGGACTCGGCGAGGGCGTTGTCGCTGTCAATTTCAGAATCACTGGCCTCGGCCTCATCAACTGCGAGATCCGCGGTCTCAGGATCGTCGTAAACGTCGCTATTGTCGCTCTCGCTCTCTTCGTCTTCATCCTCTTCCGCCCCTTCGCTTTCCTCCTCCAAAGCGGACCGGCTGACGCGGTTGCCTCTATAATGTGGCCCCAGCGAAACACCCTCTTTTTCTCTCAGCTTGCTTTTCCCAACGGAAACATAGTGCTCGGTGCCCGCATTCTCGTCTTCGCTGACGTCGCTGCCGCTGCCGTGGTCACTTTCCGGCGCATTCGCTTCCGGGTCGTAATCTGGCGAAGAGTTAACGGGGGAAGCTCAAATATAAATCAATTTGAAAATCGACATACCATTAGCGATACGCTCATCCGGGTCCTGGAATTGCTTTGCGCGGCTCTTTGCTTTCGCCATTTTGGCTCGAGTCGCTGTGTCTCGACTGTTGAAGTAGCGTGAAGCCCCACGGTGGGAAAGTTTTGTTCGAATGGAGCACTCGAACAGAGGCTTGAACTTTTAGGCGGTGGGCGACGGCAGAACTGAGCTCACTGTGAGGTAGGCCTCGAGCGCTCCACAACGCGACGAGTACCTGCGGTAGCTTCCGGGAGCACGACTGGAAGCTCCAATCGAAGCTTGAATAACCTAACAGTCACCAGCATTCTATCGCTCTTCTGAATTGCACTCTTGTACTTTATAACCCCCACGCACATGAACAAGAGGATCAAACAGCGGCTTGTGGTATAGCTATTCTGTCGCATTTTCCCATCGACGCCACCGATGTATTTGGGTTGAGTCGCCTTCAATCACAATGCGATCAACACTCGCGCGGAGCTTCGAAGCCCTGAGGCCTCTTTATCATGAAAACCCTCTGGTATGTCTCTGCTTCCATAGACCTTGATATCCCTTTGTAACATATACAGGGTCTTCCCCGATCAGGCACACCTCCAACGTGGGGAAAACGTCCCCAGAAACGGAAGATCACTGGCGTTGAAAAGGTCATAGCAGTCTCATCAGCCAAGGGCGGCGTTGGCAAAAGCACCGTCGCAGGTTTGTTCTTCGGCATGTCTCGTTTGAAGTAACTAAATGCTCATGATTACTACGTAGCAAATCTATCGCTGGCATTTGCCAGGCTGGGCTTCCGTTCGGGCATTCTTGACACCGACATCTTCGGCCCTTCTATTCCTACACTCTTCAACTTGTCAGGCGAGCCCAGGCTCTCAAGGAGTAAGTCACACTGCTACAGGGAATTCGTTGTCCGTGCTCACGTGGCATTAGACAATCAGCTTGTTCCTCTGACCAATTACGGAGTCAAGACCATGTCTATGGGCTACCTTGTCGGCGAGAACGCACCGGTAGTGTGGAGGGGCCCGATGGTGATGAAAGCAATACAGCAGCTACTTCACGAGGTAGACTGGGGCGGTTTAGATATCCTCGTCTTGGACTTGCCACCCGGCACAGGAGACACGCAATTAACAATCACCCAGCAGGTCATACTGGACGGTGAGCCAACTTTCATCGAAGTCCCCGGCCCAAGCACTGACGTCCCTCAGGTTCTGTCATCGTGACAACCCCTCATACGCTTGCCACCAAGGATGCCATCAAGGGCATCAATATGTTTAAGACAGTCGACGTCAATATCTTGGGCCTGGTCCAGAACATGTCCCTTTTCAAATGCCCTCACTGTCACGGAGAAACGAACGTTTTCGGATCAAACGACAGGGTGCAACGCTTGTGCGCGGAGCATAAGATTGAGTTGTTGGGCGACATACCCCTCCACCCAAGCATTGGGGATGATGGCGATAACGGAAAGCCGACAGTGGTATCCGAGCCGACCAGCGACAGGGCATCAGCGTTTCTGAAGATTGCTCAAGCTATTTGCCAGAAGGTTGATCTAAAAGGAAACTAGAATGCATTGTTGCGCCTCAAAATACGGTGCAATGTCGAGAATATGGTGTATTCGGTCAAGCGTCATCAACGGGCTTGCATGTGCCGGCCCAGATGAGGCAGATGCCTGTCCAACAGCAAAATGGTATCTTAAGAGGCAAATCCTTCCCACACTTCCCACACTCCATCTTCGAGTCGGTCTTCCAATTTCCTCGAGCTATGCACAGCAGGCCAAATATCTCTGTTTCGGCACATAGCTATTAACGCCGGACGTCCATCAATGTAGCCTGAATCGCGATGCGATGAAGCCATAAGGCATGTTGCAAGAGTTAAAGCAAAACGGGGCAGCAGTTGCACAAAATCACCGTTCTTGTCCCCAACGCCGTTCGCGTGATGTCATGTGTGATCGTACATAATCTCGAAGGGAGAGAGCAATCATTAATCCACATCGTTCTCCTCCGGATGGTGAGGCCGTACTCGGGCGGGATCTTTTCTCATGGCTTGCCCAGAGCCGGTGAAGCCGACTAGAAGTATGTATTAGCATCGTTGGGTGACGTAAAGCCGGTATCACGCGTCTTACCTCGACCGCCAATGCCCTCAGGCGTGCGGAACATGCTCTCCTTCTTCTTCGTCTTGGCAATCTTGGACTTGGAGTTGAACTCTTGCCACTTGCTCTTGTTTGCCTCCAGCACCTTCTTGGCTCTGATTTTCACGGGCTTCGGGGCGGCATCCGCATCCTTCTGGCTGTCCTTTTTGGCCTCGGGGTACATGGTCGCACCAGCGGAGGAGACCAGGCCAAGTGTAGGGGGAGCAGGTGTGGTGGGGGAAGCAGTGGTGGGTGGACCATCGGCCTTTCTCTTGTTCGAGATGGGGCGAATGTCTTTCGATCTGATCGTTTCTGTGCTGTCGTAATTCTTGAACTTGACAATATAGATGGGCGCGGTCGAGGATCCTGTGATGGAGGTAATCCTGGCCGGATAGAAAGCACGGTCGCCAGAAACCCATTTGGCCAGCACCGTATCGTTGACCTGGTAGTTGACTGGAGCCTCGTCCTTCTCTTCCGGAGCCGCCGTCTTCTTGAAAGCAGGGTGGTTGTCTCGAGACCATTTTTCGGGCTGCGCGGGCTGTGCTGGGGGTGGCTTCTCGGGCTGCTTGGATTTTGCGGGCTGAAGCTCGGCAATGCTTTCGTCGAGCATGTCGATCAGGTTGGTGAGCTCGCCCTGCAGCGCTTTGAGTTCGCCATTTCCAGGATCATCGCGAAGCTGGCCGACGACTATGTCGAGCTACAATCGGAGTTAGTGTGTATCCGTGCAAGCTACCGGCGGCACGGCACTGGAAGGGGGTTGCCAACCTGCTCCTTGTAGAGCTTCTTCTCTTCCTCGAAGCCTTCGATTGAAGACATGCTGAGGAGCGAACGAGCTGAAACGCAGGTTTAGATGGTGGCTTCGGGAGGACTTATTGTTGACGGGGCAAATGAAGCACCACAGAGGCTACCCGCTTCGAAGGTGCTGGGCTGTGGATGGATGTTATCGTTTCTGGAGAAGCCCAGCAGGTGGTTCGCAGCGGCTGTAGAAGTTACGAGTATTTCGCCCAGTGGCGGCGTCGCGCGATAAGAGCGGCCTAGGGACCTGGGAAGCGGGTGGTCATGCACGTGACCTCGCACTGTATCTTTGAGGTGTTGCAACCAGCGCGTTGGCAGTTCAATTTGCTCACATTTACGCATGGAGTACGGGGTAGACATGGACAGTTGATAAATGCGGAGAGGTTCATCACCTTAAAATGCTTAGTTGCTCTTTTGTTGGGTTCGTCATCCATCCGGGCAACACATTGGCCTATATCACAGAGGCGTCTTTATCTGGCAGTCCTCTTAATGTAGTGCGGAGTACTCGGTATAGAATAGGCCCATTACTGCCATGATTTGCGGAATTCAGGATTTTTTTTTGGCTCGAGAGAAAGATTTCTTGAAGCAGACCCCGTGACATGAAGACATGAAACGCTTGCAGCTACGGTGATCATCGCTTTCATTGCACTTGTTGGCTTCAGAACCGCAAAGGCACCAGAGTCTACTCAGTCGTCTGGGCGAAAAGGCTCTGTAGGGAATAGCAAACATTGCGCATCGAAGAGATCTTAAAGAACGGCGACTCTGCTGCAACGGGCAGATGCCACCCTCCCACCTGCAAGGGACCACTTCAGATCGTCTTTACATCTCGAGCTCCCCTTGCGCTAGAATTTACGGTACTTTACCTGGGTGACGACGCTGCTTACATTACAGGCGACTTATAGCGGAGGGCCAACACTGCCAGGTGGGTTTGTGGGGTCTGACCGAGTGCGGAGCGCTGCCGCGGACGGCGGGTGGGGCTTGAGACAGTGACGGATTGTCGGTATTAGCGGCAGCTGCCCGCTGTTGGTTTGCTCCAGCTTATCTTGGTCGCCCTCCCACCCACACTCTGCGCACGGAGTACCCTGCTCCCCAGCTTGGCTTTACTCCCTTCACACCCCCATCTTGTCCGCTCGCCGCGTCCGTCGCCCTGCGCTCTGCTGCCATCGCCCAGCCCGCTGCCGCCGTTGTCGTCCGCTGCTTACCGCTTGTAGCTTCGGCCGGACAAGGGCTGCCCCGGGAAAGTCCTGTCTAGTGTTCCTGGCCAACGCGCCCACTACGAATCGCCGCCGACATTTGTCTCCGTTCGCCTTTTCTTCCCTCCATCGAGACACCGACTGCGCGTCTTTTCCGACATCTCGCGTAGCTCGCACAATCTCAACACCCGCAGGCCAATTAGCACAGCAGCATCGGCGAGGCCAGCAGCAACCCTGTTCGCAGCCGCCGACTCCGGCCACCACACGTGTCCCGCGCGACACAACCGTAATCCCTCGGCGGCCAACCATCAGCTCCCTTGACCCATGGACGCTGCAGCATAAGCGGCCTGCAGCTCCATTCGCCTCGCCGGCCAAGCAGAGTCATAGCAATTATTCACTCGTACAAAAGGCGACGCCCGCTCAAGCAAGTGCGCACGCGCGCGAGGTTCCGCCCGCCCGCCTGCCCATGCCGACCATGGCGCGAGACCGGGACGGTGACAGCGCATCGTCCACCGCCCAATCAAAGCGACCTCCCCTCAACAACCGCGAAAGCGACTCTTACAGTGACACTACAAATACGTCTGGAGCGCCGTCGCATCAGCATCGCACCAAGCACCATCATCAGAAGCAGCACCACGTCGGAGTCGGCCGCCTTCACGCCCGTGTTCCCTCCTCCAAGGCTGTGCACAAGCACGCTCCCCATGGCCATGCACATGCTCACGGGCCTGCAAACAACACCAAGGTGAACCGACGAGCTGCTTCGCCCTCGGATCCGGATAGCCCTCAGCGCCCAGCCCACCGGCGTGCCATCAGCGAGGTGAAGCTGCCGAGCCGGGCATCTGCCACCAACCTCCCCAAGAGCGCATCACACTCAAGTCTGAAGCGCAATCGCTCGCATGTGGAGGTCAGCAAGCGCAATCGCTCCTCCGACAAGCTAAAGCGGACTTCGAGCGGCACCGGAATCCACGCCACCAAGTCCAGCAAGAGCCAGGTTCACTTCGATCTTGGCAGCGACGATCCGGAAGACGAATGGGTCGACGCCAGCGGGTCCAACTCTCCCTATCTTTCTCGCAAGGGTTCTCTCAATAGCAGTGCTCAGTCGTCGCTGCGGCCAGGTGGAAGCGCCACCCACTCTCGGCCTGACACTCCCAGCGAGCCTTCGCAGCATCGCGAACCAAGCTCGCCTGATCGCGAGAGATCCTATCACAAGGAGTACCTCACCTCACGCCTCCTCCGACGAACACCGTCGCACGGCGCTCCACCAAAAATGACGGCCGACGTGGCTCAGGCTACTCCCGCTCAGCTGTCACCGTCCTCCAATCTGACAGACCCCAACATGTCGCCGCCATCTGGGCCTAGTCAAGACGAGCTCACGTCACGTTTCGTGGACACTCCGGCTTCTGGACTGACTAGCGAAGGCTCTTTCTATCACCACCCTCCTCGAGCCGGGTTGAGCCGATCCCACGATGCTCCTTTGCGACCCAGTTCACTGGCAAACTTTGCAGAGAGCCAAGAGGTAGCTGAAACAGACGCGACGCCGACGGCCGAGAGCGACAACAGCGCCTTGGTTCCAAAGCCGGCCAGACGGACGGCAGCGCTCCCAGCAGAAACGTCAAGGATCCAACAGAAGCTCAACCTGCAACGCGCCAGCTCGGTTCTCGAGCCAGGTCAGGCGGTGGCTGGCGTTGGAGGCGTGGTTGGTGCGAGTCCTTTGATTGGTGTCGGCGGGCCCGGCTTCGACGGCGGCAACAGTCGCGATCCTCGAGTTGGCCGGCTTCTGGAGCGTACCGGCATGGAATATTTGGTGGTGCGGCGATACCAGAACCCCGTCTCGCGGTCTTTGAATAGGCTTGGGCGCGTACCGGGATTGGATAAGCCTCGACGGATTCCGCGCTCCAGTGTCCCGTCCATAAACGGCAGTCGGGGAACAGAGCACTCTGTGCGCCACACGCGCAACGTTAGTATGCCCAGCACCCGACAGACGGCTGCGCCGAGACGCAGTGCCTCTATCAGAACCGCAGGCGCGGGCTCCAGCTTCGAAGGAGACGACATGAGTCGTTTGAACGAGCGGCTCAGTGGAACGAGTTTGGTGGGCGCGGAAGAAGAGGACGGAACCACTGCGCTTCTGAGAAACCTTTGGGAGAAGTCAATGGACCTCAGTGCAAGCACAGATTGAGGTGACGCCTTCTCGATGTGCAATGGAAATATTCAGTTGGCTGCGTTCCGCAAACGCGGACAGGCTTACACTTCTCCATGGGAAAGTGTTGAGCTTCTGGACACTGCGGAATTGGGTCCGTCCCGAAGGAGAGAAGAATCGGCAGGAATTCGCATGGCGATGCTAAGGTTCCTACTGATCATTGGCCTCATGGTTGAGGCCTCAAGCTCGATAGCAAAGGTGTCTGCTTGTTGGAGCTGTGAAGATCGTGGCCAGGCGGTGACACGTTGATATCAACGCCGCTCGGGTCCGTATCACGGCTGCAATCCCAAGTAAATACGTTGGACCAATGGAAGCCGCGGTGACATAACCACGCCACGCGAGGGGCCAAAGCCCGCTGAAAGCTTCCGATTATGGTTTCGGAGATATGGGCTCCCGACGGTGGTCCAAGTAGCTCGCTCTGAAACATCTCAATAGAAAACTATTTCACGTTTTTATAAGGCATATGCAAGAACGTAGAATTGAGATTTGATAGTGACATGAGATGACTGTCAGCCACCGTTGCAAAGGATAGATGGTCGTCCTGAGAGCATCAATGGAAGTCAGGCCTTGAGATGTATATACCGCCGCTTGCTGCTCTGATGCCTTCAGCCGCATCTATTTCAACAAAGATTCCGCTTACAACTGAAACCGAGAATACGCCGGCTCATGCTCATTACCCGTTCGGCTGCGCCGTCTATATTTTATACATTAGGTGATAGGAGATCGTATTTGACACACCGCTCAACCTGGGGTAGCAGATTAGTTAGTTATCGGCGCATACTGAAAGAAGGGATGAAATCGAACTCACATCCTCAACGCTGGCCTGGAGGAACTTGCGCGTCTCGAGGCCCATCCATACAACAATCATGGAGAAATCGCCCTTCTTGGCCATCTCCGCGGCGCTCTGGGCGCTCAGCTGCCGCAGGATCGGGAGCGAGCTGCTCAGTAGGTCGACGTCTGGGTTCAGGCTGCGGCCGATGCCCTCGAGCAGCAAGATGCTGATGACAACGTTGACAAAGTCGCCCTCGAGACGCACGTGGTGGGTGCGTACCATGGACAGCACCTGCTGCAGGATATCCCCGATCTTGACGCTGCCGAGCGCCAGCGTGCGGCTCTTGACGCTCAGCACGAGGTGCTGCATCTTGAGCGCGAAGACCTCTTGGTCCAGCACCGCGTCGGGCTGGCGGCAGCGCTCGCACATGAGGTGGCCCGCCTTGTAGCCGTCGAACTCGGCCACGGCGCGGAACAGCGCCAGGAAGTTCTCGCGGTTAGTGGCGTTGAGCTCCGTGACGAGGCCCGTGTCGATGAAGACGAGCTGCGGGCGGTAGCCTTCGGCATCAATCTTGGCGAGCTCGGCTTCCCACGCCGCCTTGTTTTTGCGGCGGCGGAAAGGGCGCAGACGCTCGAGGACTTGCTCGGTGACGTCGTGGTTCTCGTCGCGAGAGTTCTTGTCGGGGGATCTGCGGAGGCGGAGCTCGGGTTGGGCGGCCTGGTAAAAGCGGACCATGATGTTGCCCGGATGAAGGTCTGCGTGAACAAAGTTGTCCAACAGCAGCATGCGTAGGAACGCATCGAGTCCCTCGTCCGCAATGTCGTGCTGGAACACGCCGCCTCCGTTCTCCATGAAGTCTGCTAGCGGGATGCCCTGGGCAAACTCCTCCACCAAGACGTTGCGCGTCGTAAACTCGGTATAGGGGTACGGGAACCATGCCGTCGACCGATCCCTGAAGTTCTGTCGGAACGTCTCCAGATTGGCCGCTTCGATCCGCAGGTCCAGCTGGAGCTTCATCATCTCGCCAAACTGGGCAACTTCGCCGGGCAGCGACAGCCACTCCATGGTGGGTATGGCGTTGAGGACCGAGGCGAAGAAGCCCATGATCTTCAGATCCCGCCGCACCGTCCGCTCAACGTTGGGGTGCAGGACCTTGACGGCAACATACGTCGACGGCACCCGCTTCGGCGAGCTCTTCAACACCGTCTCCACATTGCGGCGGACATTTCTCGACAGCGCCTGCGGCACGTCATCGACGTCGAAGACATTGGGCGACGCCAGATCTGGCTTCAACTTGGCTTTGTACACCTGCGCAATGGCGCCAACGCCCAGGGGCTTCTCATTGAACTCCTCAAAGATATCCTCAAAGGCACGCCCGTCAAACGCAGCCTCGACCGTCTCACGGGTGTTGCGCATGGAGTGTGCCGGAGCATTGGAGTGCAGCTTCGACATGGTTTCGCACAACTCGTTGGGAAAGATGTCGGTTCGAGACGCCGCCCACTGGCCGAGCTTGATGAAGGCCGGCCCAGCCCATTCCATGGCGCTGACAAGGAAGTTGTACCACCAAAGAGTGCCGCTCCTTTCGTTGTCGCGATCCGGCTGTCTGCTTCCGAGCCAGAGGGCGGGCACCGAGGCGATGACGGGCACGAAAATGACTACTAGTTGGAGAAACCGGACGCCGGTGCATATCGGCTCCCATATGTACAAGTCGAGAAACAGTACCAGCTTGTGCGCCAGATGTGGCAGCCGCCGATCATCGTCCGGGAGCTTCTTCTTGATCTCGGCCCTCGACAGCTCCAGCATGCGAAGCTCGCCCGTCTGATCCGTGCCGCTGTTGTCCTTTTGCGACAGCTCGAGAAAGGCGCCGGCACTCAGGGCCGCGACTCCGGTCGAGGCCTGCAGCACGATGCTCCTCGTCGATCGGCCTCGCCATGGTATCTGCCTCGTGTGGTGCAGCCGGGATGCGAAGCGGCGCAGTAACGGCGCGCCATTGGCGTTCTGTCTGAGAGCCGGACGGATGCACAGCCGGCTCAGGAGGAACGCGGTCCTCATCTCGGCGGCAAAGAGAGTGTCGTCCCTCTCCGGGCAGTGGTGTTCACATTCAGGGCGACACAGTTGACGACACGCGGCGACGTGGAGCGGAGCAAAACGGCGTCGGGTCGCGCCGGCAGGCCCGATAGTTCGGTGACGTAGGGGGACCCGGGGATAACTCGGGTAAACATGTGCTACTGGTCATCGGCCAGCTTACGGGTTCGGGTCCGCCGAGCTGGGGCGCGATAAGATCTTCTCGCGCCTGGAAATTTATTTCTTGCCGCCTCCGTACCATCCGTCGCATCGCCATTCTCGCGCTGGCGAGCTCTCTATTTCCCGTTTCGCACACTCGTCGCTTTTTGCACTCATAGCGCTTCACCATGGGCTGGTTTTGGGCAGATGCTCCCCCTGCGGCGGCGCGCACGCCCAGCGGCCACCCCCCCTTGGCGACTGATCGCTCGCCTCCTGTAAGTGCAGCTCGTCGTGACTGCGATGACCATCGCTGAACTCTAGCAGAGCGCATGTCCCATGAGCAAGAAGACCCTGGACGCACTCAACCCCAACGACAAACCTCAGCAGCCTGCCGTTGGCCCGTCCGCATCAAGCTGTCCTGTCCCTCACGCCGCCCGTTCGGAAGAGAAGCCCAAGTCCATCCTCTCGCAACTAAATCCTCTCAACTACATGTTCCCCGATCTTTCGCAGAAGCCTGCGCCCAACCAGACTATTGCGCTGCCCACAACGCGAGAGGAGTCGACGATACCCAAGGGCTCCGGCGACGGGACGTGGGAGTATCCCTCTCCGCAGCAAATGTACAATGCCTTGCTGCGCAAGGGCTACGCCGACACGGACGTCACTGCCGTTGAGTCCATGGTCTCCGTACACAACTTCCTCAACGAGGGCGCCTGGGCGGAGATTGTCGGCTGGGAGCAGCGCTTTGCGCGCGGACTGTACCAGGGCTGGCAGCATTGCAGGCGAGGCGAGGCTCACACCCCCGAGGAGCTGGAGCGCCACTGGGATGGAACGGAATCGGAGCCGACGCTCATTCGATTCCAAGGCAGACCCAAGGACCTGACTCCCAAGGCCACCATGCTCCAGGTGCTGGGCTGGATCTACCCGGCCAAGTTCGGGTAAGCCTTCATTCCGCGCCGCTGAGAACGACTCGATACTAACGAACACAGCACCGAACTTCCCTTCGACCGGCATGACTGGTACGTCTCTCGAGAGGTCAATGGCGAGAGGAAAGAGATTCGATATGTCATCGACTACTACTCCGGAGAACCCGAGCCCACCGGCGAGCCCGTCTTCTATCTGGATGTCCGGCCCGCGGCGACGCCTCTGGGGTCCGCCGAGCGAATCATCCGATGGGGAAGCGACGTGTGGTGGAAGGCGATTGGGGGCGACAAGCGAGAGCAGGACCCCCAACCTTTTCTGCGGCATAACTCTTCCAAGCCTTGGGGTTGAGGGCGCGTTGCCTTGATCAGTGTTGTATAAACTGCATCCTCCATTCGCCTGTTGATCATAATGCGCGTGGGCTGTACTGTACTTTTACTCTCATGACTGGAACGTCGCTGTAGGATATCGGAGTTGGTGGAGAAGAAACATTCAACTTTGCAACATGCTTGTGACAGCTCTCGCTCGAAAAGTACGAGCACGATTTCACGCAAGACCTTGAGACTGTTTTTACAAATTTTATGTCATCTCACAACATCTTCCATTCTTTGTCCGAGTGTTTTTAGTCTATTCAACGCATCTCGAACTTTCAGAATTGGTCGCGTCTACTCTCTGATGTGTTCGGTTTATGGTCTGTTCATACCGACAACAGTCCCACACGGCGGTATGTATGAGCTTTGGAAATGCTATTCAGGCTTTGGGAGTACCAGAAATAAATCAAATCAAATGAACGGTAGTTTACCTGTATTTTTCAGGCAAATCTGGTTGACGCTAATGTCGAAGTGAGTGGTACAGGGTAAGTTAGTTGGGCGGTCCCCTGGCCGCGGAGACCCCTGCCGTTTATGCGCTAGCAGAGCTCGAAACCTTTTCTGCTGCATAACGCTTTTCCACGACAACCTCCACGGCGCTTAAAGCGTCGCAACCCTGCGCATTGCCGCCCGCCACCAGAGATGCCTGCTGAAGTTGCATCCTCGCACCTCTCTGCGTCCGACAAGCCATCCACAGGCAGCGACAACGATTACGTCCGCCTGCACATTACGCCGCTGGACCCAGAGCTCTGCAAGGTCATCCTCCCAGCCGCCGTGCAACCTCTCGCCCGCAACATTTCCTTCCACACACTCGAGACATTCCCAGAGAAGCGATACGGCTTCGTTGATCTGCCGCAAATGGATGCCGACAAGCTGAAAAAGAAGCTAAATGGCGCCACGCTCAAAGGCACCAAGGTCCGGATCGAGAAGGCCCGGCCAGAGGAGCGGATCGAACCGACAGGAGAGGTGGACCGTGTCGAGAAAAAGCGGAAGAAGTCTAAAGACGATCCCGAGGGGTCTAAGAAACGAAAACGTGGCGTCGATGTCATGGAAGGCGTCACGCTCAAGGACCGAAAGGTGAAGCGAGGATGGACCGAGTCGGTAGACACGAAAATCAAGAACAAGAGAAGCAAGGACAAGGACGGCAAGAGCAAGGAAAGCAAGGACAAGGAAAAGCGAAAGCGACCAAAGTCCAAGTATACAGAGCAGGAGGAGTGCTTGCTGAAGGTCAAGATGCCGCCCAACGCCATGGGTAACCTGTCCGAGACGGACGCTCCTATGCGAAAGAAGAAAAAGGGCAGGTCGCGCGAGGTTACCATTCACGAGTTTGAGAAAACTACGAAATTCCCGAGCTTCTTGAAGTCCACAGCGTCGGAAACGAATGGGAAGCCGGCGACGGAATTTGTGGAGGGCAAAGGATGGGTTGACGAGGACGGAAATGTGGTCGAGGAGGTGAAGATGAAAGTCAAGTCGGCAGCGCCCAAGCGGAAAGAGAAGGCCAAGCCGAAGACTATCGTCGAATCAGAGTCTGACGACAGCACCAGCAGCAGTGGCACCTCATCGGAGGGAGAAGACGAAGAGATGGAGTCTGATGAGGAAGCCGGCAACGAGCTGCAGCAACAAAGTGAGTCTGATACGGACGAGAGCTCAGAGCAAGACGAGGAATTGCCGCAGAGCGAAACCACAGCGCCACAATCTGCTGCCAAAGCAGACAGCTCGAGACCGATGTCGTCGAGTTCGTCAAAGAGTCTGACAATCAAGATTCCACCGCCCGCAACTCCCTCAGCCACCAAGGTGCACCCTCTGGAAGCGCTCTACAAGCGTCAAAAGCCCGAATCAACCGCGGCGCAAACAGCAGAGCCGGAGCCGGAGCCATTCAGCTTCTTCGGCGGGGGACAAGACAACGATGACGAGGAAGACGAGGACGCCGACCAAACTGCCGCACCCATGCCCCTGACGCCCTACACACGCCAGGACATGGAGTTCCGCAATGTAAGGAGTGCAGCACCGACGCCGGACACGGCGCACCCGTCGCGAATGAAGAACTTCTGGGCCCCGCAGGACGACGAGGATGAAGACGCCGAAATGGACGACACCGTTGACGCTGCTGGGGATGGCGAGGCACCAGCCGGGGAACAGCAGGAGAAGAGCGACTTCCAGACATGGTTCTGGGAGAACCGCAGGGACCTGAACCGGTCGTGGATGACACGCAGGAAAACGGCGTCCAAGGAGAAGCGACACCGGGAGAACAAGGCGAGGGCCTCCAAGGCGATATAGATTCCTTGTCGTGGAACCTCGAGTTGCCCAACCAAGCGCAGCTGTATTAGTCCCGAAGAGTACCACTTCTTCCTGCTGAGAACTTCATTTTAATTTCATTTCCAACATGACTTTATGACGCTCGTGACTCTACTCCCACAAGGCGCGAAGCCGCTCTAGGCGAGGACAGAAAGCGTCACCTTTTCTGCACTCTCAGCACCCGTCGCAGAGCAGCATAAGTCACTGCTCAACAATGCACGCGCAAGCCAAGGACCAAGGCAACGTAGATGCTGCGAAAACCACCGACTTCTTCTGTCCAAAGCTGCGCAAATGTGACGGGAATTAGAGGGCGACATTCTACCAGCCTAATAGTTAACAATAAGCTGGGAATAAACATGAGCAAGGGCGTGTGGTCTAGTGGTATGGCGTCTGCTTCGCATTAGAAAACGTGCGTTTGCTGAAGGTCCGGGGTTCAATTCCCCGCTCGTCCACGTTTTTTTGTCGTTTCCAACGACTTTTCGTTTTTGCAAATTAATGCTCTGAGATGGAAAATCGAAATCGTTTTTTTTTGGACAGGAATATAATAGTCATTTCCCTTGTGAATTAAATATTTGTGACCTGTAGACACTATAGTATCCTGATCAGGGGTGGACGGTATTGACGACCTGTGTTTGTCGCGCTTGGAGTCTTTGAAGCCGTGTATGAGTAGCGATTGCTCGGATTGCACTGAATTTAAATCTGTGCGACTCATGGACAAGAGATTGGCCCACTCTTTTGCAGCCGCATTTGTTCGGGCTGCGTCGCAAAGACGGTGCACTCAAATGGTGCGCGTTGTACACAAACGTGGTCACTTGCACGCGATTGCAATGGCCGCTGCATCAGTGTTTCTAGAAAAAAAGGTCTGATTGAATCTAATTTGGAGAGAACCCCGGCGTGCTGTCTTAGGACCTAGACAATGGAGCAACGATTTGTCTTAATACTTTGAAAAGGTTCAAGAAGGAGAAGGAGAGGGCATCCCGACAGACAACTCTATGTCATTGTCGCAAACGTGCGGTCTGTTATCCTCCGAGCAGGTGTTTTCCCTCTTTCTGGTAAACAAAATCCTGCTTCCTGTCATCGCTTCGTATATTGTAGAATGGTGTGGTCTCGGTGGCTGCGGCGGACGCTTTCCGATGAGACTGTCTCTCGACCGTTGCTCAGCTCCGGACCGGCGGTCATGCGTTAACGAGTTTGGCGGCATCCCAGCCTGGAGCACATCATACTTTTCAGGAAAATCTTGAATATGGAATATTTTTTCTCTTTTTCTGCGAGGTTCGTCAATCACACCTGGCAGCACCTCGTCTTCAGCCTCGAGTTGCCGAGCTTTTAGATCCGGGACCTGATAGCTTCGTCGGCGATGTGATGCTGAGCCAATAGCCGTTCCAAGACGTTTCTCCATTGAGAAAGAAGCAAATCTATCGGTATCAAGACACTTTGATGAGCACGAATTAGTGAAACGGAAAGGATCACCTCGAAAAAACGAGCGATTGCAGCGCTGCACCTCGCTAGGACTCTTCTCCCGCCCGCCAGTGGGCAGCTGGGAAATACCGCCGGAATGTGCGTCAACTCCTACTTGATACAGATCGACGGAAGGCGGGCGCGTAAGTTCTTCCACGTCAACGGGCGGATTCAGCCACTCATTGGTGCCCTGGCGAGGACGCAATCCTGGGAATGAGATGATATTCGACACCTCATTGGTCGACTGTGAGTTTTCCTTTGGAAATTCCTCATTCCCCATTAGACTCTGATGGGTCTTTGGAAGAGAAGACTCGAGTGGCGAAAAATATTCGGTGTTAAGATCTGTCTGGTGCAGACGAGAGTTTGCAGATGCTTCAACCGCCAAGGGCCTGTCTGATGGGCTGTCATTCGAGATGACTGGTGAGATGGTTTTCACATCTCTGGGAAGTCCTGATTCCTGAACATGAAGTTGTTTCTTGGGCCAGATGAAGTCTGTTACACTCCGGCGAGAGGCTACGGTTGCTCTCGTAGACGGGTCAAATTCCGTATTGATGAGCGTCGAACCGTCCGCGCGGCCTGAGCTTGAAAACGAGGCCCTCGGTACGCTGAAGGTGGTTGTTGGATCCGCCGTCGCCGATGCTTGAGGGGTGATGGAGTTTTTTCGACTGTCAAGCTTGAGAAGAGAGGGAGACTTGAGTGATGAGCTGCGAATTTCGGAGCTAGATGTCGATGGCCGTCCTGTCATGTCTGTTTGCTCTAGATCCGCGGTCCTCCCTCTAGGACCCCACTCATCTGTGCTGCTGCAAGGAGACTCGTGTCTCTTCGGCGTCTGTATCGCTGAGAGTTGCTTTGCTGAGGACTCATCAGGTTCAGACCTAACATCCAGAGTATCGACAAGGTTGTCCTTATCAGATGCTGCGATCAGATAGGCCAAACGACCAGAGTCTTTCACCACATGCACGGGCACATGGTCAACTTCGTACTTGATCTTGGACAGGCTATCTCTTTGCTGGTACAAATAACAGGCCACGGACTCATGATGAGGGCTGAAGATGTAAAGCGCTTCCGTATCTGCCGAGCGCGCCTCTTGCTGACTGTCTGGTAGATGCGATGATGCTGGTGGTGCGGTTGAGCTTCTTCGAGGCGATGGTCTAGTCGAAGTGGATGCCGCAGCTCGTGAGACTGCATCCAAAACACGAAATGCTTGAAAGCCGAGGTTTGATCTGATGGATCTTTTCTCGTTCAGCGAAGGGCTGCTGGCTTTGCGGTTTACATTCGTGGTCTGAACTTCACGGCATATGCGATACTGTAATGAAGTGTTCCGGATGCAGTTCTGAGGCTCGTTGCCACCCGCAATTCGGCAGCAGATGAAGCTCGTCGGGCTCAGAAGCTTGCTGGTTCGTGCCAGGGTCGATTCGCGGACACGGGAAGGTAATTCGATCTTGGTACTTTCGCCAATATTTCTATTCGAAGAGTGTTTGCCATCATCGAAATGGGTAACACAATCCGGCCGTGCAAGGTTCTTGAAGCATGTCTCAAGACGATCTGAATTCTGGCGACGGTCCTCACTGCGAGCCATTGCAAACAATCAAGGTCCTGCCGGGTCTGCAATGTGCATTTGTCGACTAGGGGCAGCGACGCGGGCGTGTAGTAGCTGTGGACTTAGGGCAATACGGAGAAGATACTGGCGGAGGGGACCCAAAAGAGATGAGGAGAGGACCTAAGGATGATAGATGAAAGGTGGATCAATTGCCTTGACGCCAGGTGTGCGTCGCAAGTTGACGAGAGGGTTTGCAAGTAAGGCCTTGAGGGAGAGACGAACCGGGCCCAGGCAAAGGGCGGTTGCCTCCTCTTGTCTTCCCGACACCTGCCGAGTCATTGCGGTACGGGAAGGGGAAGGCACATAGCTGAGGACTATGGTGCCGCATCTTGCCTTCTACAGCTTTGAATGGGATCGAGAGGCGTCAGTTACGATGAATGCCTTGCGATCACTCATCCGGGCACACAGGGGAGCTGAGGATTTCTCATTGAAGAGGTATGACTCTCAACGATTATCGGCGCCGCAGGCATGCATATATTTCCAAAGCACTAGTCAAATGTAATCTTCTCACCAGAGAAAGTCGCTGCCTTTTGCGCCTGAGCCTTCTTCCTCGCCTCCCAACTGGGATGCAGTTGGCCCTCATCATCTCTCTTCGTGGGCTTCGGCGCTGGTGCCGTCGGCGCACCGTCCCGTCCTCCAGGGCCACCTCTGCCGCCACTCCTCGCCAACGGGTTGTGTAACCCCTTCTTCCAGGGCGTCTTTCGGCCCTGGTCCTCTCCGTCCACGGCGCCCCGTCTCATGTCCCAACCAGCGTCCCTCCCGCCTTTCTGGGGCTTGGACAGATGTTTAGCGCCAGCTCCGTATTTCTGTTCCCAGATCTTCTGCCGAGCTCGCTGCCCGCGACGTTTCTTTGGCTTGGCTTCCTCAATGTCTGATGCAGACTCTGAGCCAGAGACGTAGCCACCCATGAGCGACGGCAAGAAGGTCGAGTCTCTGACAGGGCCGGCCTTGGCAGCAGCGGATGTTTGTTTTGGCTCCTTCTTCAGCTTCTTTTCGGGAGGAGGCGATGGTGAGCCTGAGGGCTGCTCAGACTCTTGCTCGGATTCGGACTCAGCTTCCGACGCAGAGCCGGAGAGAGAGATATCGTCCAAATTGACCGTTTCTCGGCCCTTGAACCTCTTCAACGTCTCCTCGTCGAATTCTTCCTCTTCATCCGAGGAGCCCCCTAGTAGGCCATCATATTTGGAGAACTCAGTCTCCTCCTCCGCAGCTACCTCAACGTTCGGCTCGCCAACCACTGATCCTGGCTCGTCGACGTCTGTCTCAAAACCTTCAAAGTCCGTTTCTTCCTCCGCTTCGACTTCCTCTTGCACGGACGCGTTGGTCTTTTCAGCAGCCGACTCCGTCACTATCCGATCAGACGCTTGCTCTTCCTTTTCTGTCCGCTTGTCCTTTCGAGATCGCTTGCCCTTCGCAGGCACGGGGACGTTCAACGCCTCGCAGACTGCCGCGATGGCGCGGTCCATGGCCTTCCTGACGGGTTCCTTGCTGTATAGCCCGCTAGTGACATTGTGTAGTGCGACTCGTTCCTCTTCGGGGAGCTCGGGCTTGGAGACGCCGCGGCGTAGTTCTTCGGGAAGGTCGGTTGACGCTGCAATGGACTTGACCCTGAGTAGGGACGAAATCGTATGCGCACGAGCGGTCTGGTGCAGATCAAGTGACTAGAGACATGTCAGCATACCAGAATGTCGGAGGAACATAGCTTGCGCCATTGTGGTGTTCACGCACCTTCAGCACAGCAATTTCTCGCTGCAGCCTTTCCTGCTTGTCGGCCTGCACGCCATCCTCACGCAATCGCTTGCTCAAGCGTTGCCGCTCAAATCCCTTGGAAGCCTTCAGTGCTCGAAATACTTCATTTTCATGCTTCTCGAGGACCGATTGCAGACTATTTTCTGCCGATCGCTTTCGCTTGGGCATGTTGGGTTGGTGTTCTGGGGTGAATCGTATCGTGCAGCTGGTCAAACTTCCAATCGTCAAAACTTCACGAGTCTGGCTTAGTGACCCAAGGGTGTAGATATGCTTTGCGCACTGTCTGCCAATGCGGGGCAAAGTGGCCGTTTCCAAGCTGGATGTACAGTGCGAATTGTGATCACGCCCCGACATGAACGGCAAGACAGGTGCCCCGTACCTCAGAATTCAAGGGAAATGTAGAGTTTTCCAGCAAAGCTTCAAAAAGGTGCCCACAAACCTGCCCTGTTCTTCAATTTGAGGTGATGTTAATCAGATGGAGACCAGGATGATTGCGAGATCGGAATGACTGCGAGACCGTGACTTAGATGACGCTCGAATTCAACACGTTGCAGGTGGAAGCTCTCTGTATGTACACCCACCTCTCCGGGCAATTGTTTAAAGTATTAATTTGAACAGATTTGAGCATGTTTATTTCACCAATTCTTGGAATCAACATCGGTGGCCCAGAGTGGGCGTACGTTTACATTCCTGCAGTTGTTATTTCAACTCTTTGGCCGCACAGCCCTCCAACCCAAGTATGAAGTTCGAGCAAAGAGGCTTGGCTTACACAGGGAAACCCTGAACATAATAAAGAAGGGGAAATCGTTGCGTTTGAAACAATGATAGCATGGTCTATCCTGAAGCCACTTCCAGTGTTCAGTTGATACTTTGTGAACTTGGGTTCTGGCATGCACACGATGGCCATCTCTCGTTCTAATTTGACTTCGCGGTGTAAGGAGCGATGCGCTTCACCCTTGGCTGGTTTGGGAGCACTCGGCACAAGCACTCGGCACTGGAGGATGTGTGAAGTGTTGGGTGAGTAGACGCCACACACTCAACATATTCCTGTGCAGGGAAGTTTGATTGAAACCCATCATCCATGCAATTTGAGCCCCCGAGGCAGGAGAGGAGAGTGGCGGGTACAGGCGGCGCTCGACGTCGGAGTTCCGACAATGTTTGATCGGCCACCGGCGGGTTTGGCTTCATGAGCCGGGAGAACGGCGATGACGGCGGTGACCGGGCTGAGAGTCCGCCGTCTGGTGGCTTGTTTGACCCGCGGCAGTCGGTTCGGGTTGCGAAATCGGATGAATGGCGTATCGCGCCGCAAGCCGGCCCACCCCGATGCCCGGATCGGCACCAAGCGGCGCAGTTGACGCCGCGAATGTGCAGGGCGTCAACGCCCATGGCGAGAGATACCTCCCTGTCCGGCAATGACACGGAACAAAGGAGGTAATTTGGTACGCGCTTGGGTTCTGTCGTGTAATTTGGGCCGGCGACTGCCAATTCGTCGGGACATTTCGGCAAACATGTCGAAGCCCTCCGTCGTCGAGCGAGAGACTTGCCGATGCGGCTTTCATTTCTAACATCAGTTTTACGTTAGGAAAATGTTGGTAAATAATCCCATCAAAGCTGCACACGCTGCAGCTAGGATAATGCAGCACAACGCCTGTCTTGCACCGAATCAATGCCAGTCCAGAAAGTCGAATACATCGGACAAGTCGTACCTCTTCCGTTGCCCTTCTGCAAGCCGGGAGTCTCCACCACGCTTCGACCGGGACCCCCTGCAGGGAGCTTGGACCATTCTGTCCCTGTTGGCTGGTAGTTGCTTACGATTACGCCCGGTAACGTCACCGCGACGAGTGGTCGAATGACGGCTCCGTACCTTGTCCGTAGCAACGCGACGATAAGCCTCGCGTCCCTGGCTAAACTCTAGATAGCAGCCGATTGCGTCGCGAGGATTGACTTGGCAATGGCGCGAGAAAAGCCACCACAGCCATCCAGCTCGGCGACAGATAGCCGAGGGAAGAATAATGGACGGAGGAGCTCAGTTCGGCTGGATGGATGGATCCACCCATGCGATGCGGCCAGCGGATCTCGCGTCGCGACCCCGCAGTCCCCTCGCCGCATGCCAATGGACCTTGGGAGCCCGGGCAACATGTTGTCAGCGACTCGCAGCTGGCAGCGAGACATCTGGGGACTCAGAAGTGCGACAGTCACGGAAGGGCGTGCGGGACTGGAACCTGAAGCGAGACTCAGAAATGGCTCAGTCGAAGGGCGAGGAAAGTGCCAAGTGCGCAGGTCCAATGTTGGAGGTCGGCATGGGGTCGTATCTATTTCAACAGCTCTCTGCAGCCTGTGACGCTCTGAGCGTGCCTGGCACGTCAGGTTGACCAAGCGCAGGGATCCTGACGCTTAATCGGCCGCGTTCGGCACGGGGGAGACGCTGCACGTCTCGAGGCTGGACATGAGTCGTCAACCTAGCTCATTGCCGCGTCCCGGATGGATGCTGTGCATCGCGTGGCAGCGACTAAATCAAGATGCTTCAGCACAGGCCGGGAACCCTGTTGGCTCCTTCCCACAGGATGCAACTGATGAACGCTCGCTCAGGTGCCAGCCCGGTTTAGGCCGCGAATGCCGGAGGGCTCCCGGCGTTACAAAGCCTGCTGTTTGGGGGCCACATGGGATGGGAATGGCAGACCCCGCAGCTGGCACGCCTCGGTCTTGTAATGGTGGTTTACATCTCGACGGCTGTGAGTGGTCGAGATGCCTTGGTGGAGGGTGGTGAATGGGTGTCCATCCGCCGCCGCGCCTCCCTGGTCACGTCGGGTTAGAAACACAATAAGTATGGCCGACTCTGCCCGAGTCCCTGACCCTCTCTCAATCCGTTGAGCTCTCGCGACCTTGCTCGTGCTGTTTGTCCCATCTGCAGCTCTTACATTTGCTTCCGTCCAACGCTTCTTTGCTGTTTGGCCGCTTTTTAGAGTTTCGCTGCTGCCGACTTACACGCTGCCGTATGCGTCCTCGACCTTGCGCCACGCTGTCGTTCGTCCCTTATCTCCCGGACCTCCTCGTCTGAAATCGTCTCCTCCATCACTGCTTAGCCATCGGTTGCAGCCCTGCTTCGATCCCGCTGTCGACGTCTCCAAGTCCAGCAGCGTCTTTGGAGAGCAACCACGGCGGGTGCGACCCCGCAAGCTACCTTACATCCTCAGCGTCGCCAACCCCGCTCAGAGCCGATCGTCGCTGCGTGATCGCACATTCCTGCGGCAAACTTGCCATCGTCTTGAGCTGTCAGCATTCATTGACTGGTCTTCCTAGATCGCCAATATTATTGGTAAGTTCATGCTTCGTCCTTACCAGTGCCGTGCCTTGTCGTCGACCGTCTTTTTCGACCAATGTCCGACGTTGAGCGGGAGTGGCTCCGCTTCCCACCCCAGCTGGAGACATGGGTCAATTCCCACTTCCCGAGCAGGGTTCAGAGCCTGGACGATACGGTAGCTTTCGCCGACTTCACCGTGGATCTCCGGTCGAAGCGAAGATTCGGATCTGTCTGGACATCTCGTCGACACCGCCATGACATTAGACGGTTCTGTTTGTTTGCGAGAGCCTTGCAGCCCCCGACCTCCACTTCGAAGAGTTCCGCCACATAAATCGGGATTCTCGCTCCCTGTGTCCACTATGGATTGACGATACCTGGCTAACGGGTCAAAATCCTCAGCTTTACCTTGTCTGAAGAATCGGGCAATTCGACCGACGCTTATCGAAACCTCTCCGAGGAGACGCGAGTGTCGTCCTCCAATCCCGACCGATACTCTCTCGTTTCGGCCTCAAGATGACTTCCGGCAGCTTGAAGCAGGCAGCTGAATCAGCTCGAAACAAGACCACCGAAGTCATGAACGCTGCAAAGGGCGACAAGGCCGCCGTGGCCAATGACATTCTTCATACGCCATTCATGAGGGCCGCGCTACCCTTCATCAACGGCGGAATCAGCGGCATGGTGGCCACCACCGTCATCCAGCCAGTCGATATGGTCAAGGTCCGAATCCAGCTCGCCGGTGAGGGAACGGCGTCTGGCCCCAAGCCCAGCCCGGTGGCTGTCGCTCGGCAGATCGTTGCCAGCGGCAAGGTCCTCGACTTGTACACGGGCTTGTCTGCCGGCCTCTTGCGACAGGCTGTGTACACCACCGCCCGACTGGGTTTGTTTGACACTTTCATGGGCAAACTATCGGCGCGAGCCACGGCCCAGGGCAACGCCATCGGCTTCCGCGAGAGAGCAACTGCCGGCCTGGCCGCGGGTGGCCTCGCCGCCATGATCGGCAATCCTGCCGATCTGGCTCTCATCCGCATGCAGAGCGACGGTCTGAAACCGCTGGCGGAGAGAAAGAACTACAAGTCCGTCATTGACGCGCTTGCATCCATTGCCAAGAGTGAGGGTGTTGGCGCCCTCTGGGCTGGTGCGGCACCAACTGTAGTACGCGCCATGGCCCTCAACTTTGGCCAGCTCGCCTTCTTCAGCGAGGCCAAGGTGCAGCTGAAGAAGAACACCGACTTGTCCGCTCGGGCGCAGACCCTCAGTGCCAGTGCCATCGCCGGCTTCTTCGCCAGCTTCTTCAGCTTGCCATTCGACTTCGTCAAGACGCGTCTGCAGAAGCAGCATAAGGGCCCAGATGGCAAGCTGCCCTACAAGGGCATGGCTGACTGCTTCACCAAAGTAGCCAAGCAGGAAGGCCTTCTGCGGTTCTACCGTGGCTTTGGCACGTACTATGTCCGGATTGCACCTCACGCGTGAGTATTTTCGTCGCTCGCTAACTCAAGCACTTGGACTGACCCGCGCCTAGGATGGTGACGCTGATCGTGGCTGATTACCTCGGCTGGCTGACCAAATAAGCGACGAGCAAGGCATCTTTATTTCGGGCGTTATCGGGGATAATATTGCAGGCTTGGTTTTGGAGTGCGAGGTATGGTATACCAACATTGTCGTTGAAGGGCGTACGCTCTTCGTGTGCGTAATAAGTGAGCACAGGAGCGTCAATACAAGACACAAATTCAGTATTGAGCCTTAGAAATTCAGAGATATGGGGAACTCGTGATGCTGTCATAGCGGTAGGAAGGTTAGTGGAAGGAGAGAAACGCCAGGTCGGGTTTGCGAGTTTGTGGGCCCTGTGGGGTGAGGCGGACCGTCCCTAGGCCCACTTCTGACCTGGGGCTCGTTGAGAGCAAAACTCAGGATGATGCTCAATCACATCTTGGTGAGATACTCCAAAGTATCGGTGAATCGGGACAGTGGCTAAGGGTTCTGCTCTTCGCTATTTTAAGCTATATCGTGCAAATTATCCCCCCAAATACTTCGTAGTATTAGCTAAACGATACCGTGAAGAGGCTGCGTTTTAGAACGAGGCATGATAGAGCAGTCCGAGTCAATTTCGAACGGAACACGGATATCTTGAGAGGTTTGGATCCGGACGCCATTCACTTATGTGCTATGCGAAAAAAAAAAAACGCTTATTGGAGATGCCATCTCGTCGGGGGCTTAAATGCTGCATCGTGTCTTCACTTTGATTTTCACTGTTTCAGTGACTTACCCACTCTAAGAGCGCCGCACGTGATTTCGCGCTCCGCTTCGCGAGGGCCCAATGACGCAAAGCGCTCACGCTCCGTCATCTGCGTGAACATGCGACGACCGACCGCTCTCACCCCAAGCATTCCCCGACTCACAATCGATATGTGAGAATGGTTGCGAGGAAGCGCACTGTCTCCACAAGGAACAGCAGGCGAACAGTGGCTAGTGGAAGCAATGAAGAGCCCGATATTTATCAGCAGATGCTGGCGGACGCGGGGGTGTCGGCGCAGGACACGAGCTCTCCGGAACGGCCTCTGAAGCGGAGGCGGCCAGGGCCGCATACCGATATCCCTCCAAATCGTGGCAAAGCCGATGGACCACAAGTTGAGAAACATGAGAGCGAGGACGAAGACGAGGATATGGAGTTTCAGGATGTGGTTTTACCCAAGCCAACCGTCCAAACCATGGAACGAGAGTCGGATGACGAGGGTGATGACGGTGACGATGAAGAACTGGAATTTGAAGATATAGACTTTGCGTTACCCTTTAACGCCATGAAGACGGAAACCCAGGAGCCTGCGCAATTAGAACTCAATCTCACTGCCCAACAATCAGCATCATCAACGAAAAGGGCGGCGGAGCGACGCAGACCAATCACTAAGGAAGAGAAGGAGCGTCGAGTCGATGTTCACCGGACTCATCTCCTTTGCCTACTATCGCATGTCTCTCGGCGAAACCACTGGTGCAATGACGCTCTGGTGCACGAGAGCCTACGGCCACACCTGACGGGCAAGGCGGTCAACTACCTCAATCCAGGGTCGCACTTGCCGCAGTTTGGACAGGCGGAAAGCCTCAAGAATGGCCTGAAACTGTCAGCCGAGGTGTGGAGGACGAAGTTTGAGATTCGGGAGCGGGGCTTGCGTAGAGCGCTTTGGGCCGAGGAACAAGAGCAGCTGAAAGATGTGAGTGCCCCAGATCGCCTCTTGGCTGAAGAGGTGCTGATGTGTATGCCAGTATGAGCCACCAAGTGAAATGGACTCGTGTCTGGACCGCGCTGCCTTCCGAGACGCGGCCAAGAAGCTGCAAGGGTCTCGGGATGTGGGTGCGCAGTTGTACTGCGCTCTTCTCAGGAGCGTTGGTGTTCGAGCGCGGCTGGTCTGCTCGCTGCAGCCATTATCCTGCGTCCCGGGGGCACCTGCTTTGCCAAAGCCAAAGCAGAAGCCGCCGACGGAAAAGCCGACGCAGAAAGACAGAGTTCGCGATGCGCTATCCAAATATGAGGCGATGGCCGAGAGCGCAAATGCAGCTCCTTCGGGTGGCTCGACCGCCCGGCGAAGGTTGGGCCATCCGAATGCGGCGGCGTACAACTTCGAGCCTCTCATATATCCCATCAACACTCGGCGCACATTTGACACGCCGGTGAGGATGCGTGAGTCGCCTCATCCTGTGTACTGGGTGGAGGTCCTTGATGCCGGTCATCAGAAGTGGCAGCCAGCGGACCCCGTCGTTTTACACACTTTTTGGAAACCCAATGTATTTGAACCTCCCATCACGGACAAAGAGAACTGCTTGAGTTATGTAGTCGCCTTTGAAGCTGATGGAACGGCGAAAGATGTTACGAGGCGCTATGCAAAAGCATACACGGCAAAAACGCGCAAGCTGCGCGTTGAGAGCGCATTAGATGACGGCGACCAGTGGTGGCGGAAGGCAATGAAGCCCTTCCGGCGCCGACGGCCCACGGACTTGGACCAGATCGAGGACAACGAACTTGCTGGGGTCGAGGCTCGAGAACCCATGCCGCGGAACGTGCAAGACTTCAAAGACCATCCAGTATATGCCCTTGAACGACATTTACGGCGACACGAAGTGCTGGTTCCCGGGGCGACGCCGTCTGGCACCGTGGCTGCTGGAAGCCGCGGCCCACTGGAGAAAATATATCGGCGCAAGGACGTTCGCATTGCGAGAAGCGCAGACAAGTGGTACCACCTAGGGCGCGAAATAAAGCCTAACGAGATCCCCGTCAAGTGGCTTCCGAAGAGGGCTCGGCCAAAGAACTCTAGGTATGAGGAGGATGATGCGGACGCAGATGGCGATGCCGGGACACCGGTTTACACTCTTGACCAGACGGATCTTTACGAGCCGCCGCCCGTGCGAGACGGGCGGGTGCCGAAGAACAAATTTGGCAACATTGAATTGTATGTGCCGAGCATGATCCCACGCGGAGCTGTACACGTCATTCACGATGTCGCGGCGGCGGCGGCTTACATGCTTGGCGTTGACTACGCTCCCGCACTGATGGGGTTCGAGTTCAAGGGCCGGCACGGCACAGCGGTCCTAAACGGCATTGTTGTGGCGGCGGAGTTTGAAGATGCGGTTCGTGCGGTCATCTCGGGGATGGCTGACGTGCAGCAAGAGATGGAAGATGACCGGAGGAGGTTGGCAGTTCTGCGGATGTGGAGGAGGCTGTTGATGGGTCTTCGGATCCGAGAGAGGATATGGAGTGGGGTAGACGAAGAAGAGAGGAAAGAGGCAGATAGGGTGGCCGAGATGGATTCTCAAATAGAGAATGCGGCCAGTGACGGAACAGAGGAGTTTGATATGGAGGTTGACGGAGACGAGGATGACGAGGGTGGTGGCTTCTTGGTTGAGTGAATGTCACGGACCAATGATCACGATCCCCACCCTGGGCGGACTGGAGGCGCTCTTGAACAAATGGCCGTCGTATCATATGATTGACATGCTACATAAGGGGGGATGTTCCGGCACAATTTACGACTTGATTTTCAGGCACCTCGCCTCTTCATTCCAGTCTGCATAGCGACAAGACCTGCAGATGAATTTATTGTTGCGTCAACAATGCTTGCTAGCATGCAAACAGAAACGGAACCGCTAATGGCCGGCCGAGCTTAAACTCCCGTGGAGAACTCCATACAACAGCCTTAGCTTACATTGCCTCCACTTCATGGCCTTGAACGCTGCTGCAATTCTGCCGTTTTGCTGGTTTCGGACGTAGCTGTGCTGGATTAAGGCCTAGCTGATGATGGGGTTGACATTGCTGTCGTAAAAGTCGCGTGCTGCTCAGGCGAGTATGGTCTGTTGCACTGTGATTGACCATACGTTCAGTCGTAGCTCAACTCAATATTCTTTCCGGCATGGTGGAAAGCCTTACATTCTACCAGTGCGTGTTTTGTCAGCCCGTGGAAGCAAAGCAAACCTGCCATCAGCGACAAATTCAATCACTTACGCGCTGTAGATTCCGTACTGTTAGTAAACCATGCTGCATAACTCTTCGCCGACAAGGGTTTAATGCTACGTACTCTCTGAAATTATTGAATATCCAACGTTAGATAATCAATATTGAGTTTCTTTTCAGGATCCAGCGGGGTCACTCACGTCCTGCATTTTCGAGTCAGTCCCAAAGGCACTGATCAAAAGAGTTTCAAGGTCAAGGTCAAAAACTTACTGCCTATGTAGTAGGTTCAAAAAGCTGTCACCAAAAATACATAATCCGAGTCTCCAGAGAAATACTTACGCCCTGCCACGATTGAGTATCTCAGCATTGTGTGAAATATATGCAAAAAACGGGCACCACTTACACACTTCATGGTCCGCTGAATTAACGCTTTGCCCACTGTCACGATGCGTGTGGAAATTAGCTACTCACCATCTACAATCACCAGTAAAGTTAGTGGATGCATAACGCTATCTGCGCAGGGTTCTTGGTTGATACTGACCACCTGATTTCCCCGTTGTATTAGTAAACGACGGTAACCTGGCTTGGTCTATGGAGCATGAGCTATAGCACATACTTTCTGTACTAGCTATCAGTTCAGTCTTTGATTCAAACCTGAGCGGCATCGTGTGTGTGGCCATGCCATGTTCTTACATTGCCAAGATTTGGCGCAGCTTGTGGTTGGGCCAGACATAGTCCAGCTAGAATCAGGACGGCTACAATGAACTTCATACTGAATCAAAGGGTGTCCAAAATAGATGACAGAGTGTCTTTTGACCACGAAAGAGGGGAGCTGGTCCTCAATTTGAAATAACTGCGACGCGTAGGGAACGCGGAATTTATATACCTGCTAATGGAGAACCGGAGAGTCCGCGTGTGAGCCTGGCCATAATGTTGGCGGTATCTGTCACCATCCCTGTTTCTTTGGGATGCTTATCACACCTGACTATGATTAATGCAGTCCACATGTATGACTGAAGCGGAACAGTGCCTGCGATCACCCGCCAAGACTGCACCTTATTGGATTTAATGATTACGAGTTAAGGTTCATGCAGTGAGGCACAACGGCGGGCATGCCCCAATATGATCGACACTTGCGGTATCGATAATATATCAAACAACTGACAGGTCGTCGTTTTAAGACTGCTATAGAAGAAGGCAGCATGCTAATGTCAAAAGCGGGTTCAATGATCCTTCGTCATGACACAAATTTTTTATGACAACCCACTTTTAGTCTCATGAGCTGATGTATGGGCCTCATTAGCAAACGACAAGCGTGCGAGTACGGAAGTATAATCCATATGATAATGGCGGTGTCAAGTGAAATTATACTATACTCTCTATATTACAGCGACCAACGGCCTGGCAGGACGCATGCAGGCTGACCTACGATAAAAGCGCTCGGGGCCGTAAAATATGAGCTTTCAAGTTCGCTTGTGGCATCAACTAACCGATGGGACGTCCGCTTGCGAAGTCTATATTTTGAGGAACAATAATTATGCAGCACAGTCTTACGCGGCAGTATACTTTCCAAGCTTTTGGTCGCTTTGCACGCATACTCCGCACCCCTCCAAACTACGGCTTCTACCCGAGTGGACGTCCATATACGGCATGCTCCATAGATCCTCATAACTTACGGAATCATAGAAATAAAGTTCTTTCCTTTGTGACAGGATGTTTCCCTAGGAATGTCGCCAGCGGGCTAGACGCGGTCATATGTAGTTGGACCTTGCCTCAATAGCGGTTTTTTACGGCGTGCCAGCGGCATGGCGAATCGTTTGGAAGCGCACACTGCGGGTGCGTCAATAGAGGTCGAGCGCGGAGACTTGGCGGCCGAATTGGCAGTTGATTGCATGGTTTTGTCTATTTCTCACGGTTCATTTCCTCCATCGTGCACTCTATCTGAATCTACTTCCAGATGGGCTAGTGGGTTCTGGGGTCCGAGGTGGCGTTCCAGTGGCGCTTGGTCTGTTTGAGGTTAAAAGGCCGCATCGAAGCGCCACCCCCAGAGAAACCAGAGAGGACGCATGAGGAGCGCGACGCGAGCAAGGGATTTGAACTGGTGAGATGCAGCGCGTGCGTGTATTTTAGTTCCTTGAAACTACCGCACGCAGGTGTCCCACCTTTCCTTGCGGATGAGGCAATCCGGAGTGCGGTTTGCTGTCGATTCTAGTCAGTGCTTAGTTGCGCGGAGAAGAATGATCTTGGGTTCTTGGATCGATCCGTTGTTTCGATGGGCGTGCTCCGATTCGATGCAACACTGCTGAGGTAGGCGACTGAGCCAGCACTCACAGAGCAGATGACTCTACGGAGTACGGAGTAGAAATTGAGGACATCTTGGCGAAAGGTCTAGCATCTGCTCGTGGGCATTTTGCCGTATCATTCGGACGCGCAAGCGCACGATTAGCTTCGCCCGCGGGTCTGCAGACGCCACGCCGTCGTATCCCTGCCGCCCCCCAGTCCGGCCTGTTCTCTCTACGGGAGGACGAGGACGAGGACGAGGACGAAGCCCGCAAGAGAAGGCCAATTGCTTGCGCAAGTAACTGCAGGGGAAACTCGCAAGAGTCCAGGCGCCGTGCGTACGGACAGCAGGGACTCGTAATTGGCCTCGGCCCGCCAAGTGCAGAGATAGCGCGAGAAAAGGGATGGGCTTGACAGGTCGGGCCCTCGGCGACATCATGACTCCGCGCCTGGGGCGCTCAGTGCGGCAGTGCTGACGTTTGGCATTGGCATTCCCGTCGCGCTCCATTTATAGCTCTCCTAGCTTTTGCACCTACGCACTGCATCACACGACGCCAGTTTCCGTCTCGGCCAGACGTGACGGGCCAGTACGCTCGTTCTTCCTGCTTCACCATTACGTGCACCGAGACATGGACTCGTGAAGCCGCCTCAGTCGGCCTCATTGAGGACGGCCCGCCGCCGCGTCTAAGGAAAAAGCTGCTCCGTACTCCGTAGGTCCCATTGATCTGCATCGGCGTGCGTCTGGATGTGAGACAACAAGAGCACCTGCATCTGGGCATCGCAGACACGCAGCAGCAACATCCTTCAGCACCGACGACAATGAGCGGCCGTCGTGCCCGTCCGCCAACCGGCGCCATGCGCTTCCTCAGCCAGGTCTGGACGCTCATGTGCAAGAACTGGCGGCGCTTGCTCCTGAGGCATCCGACCCTCGTCGCCATCATGGCCTTCCTGGTGCCCATCTTGCTGTCCGCCTTCTTCAGCTTCGCCAAGGCGCTCTTCGTGCCGCGGGCTACCTACGGCATCGGCAGTCCGCACCCGGTGCGCTCGCTCGCCCAGGCCTTTGACTCCGCCAGGGACACGGGCCACGACAAGGTCGTGCTGGTAGACAACGGCTTCGTTGGCGGCGACATCGAGCGCGTGCTAGACGACATCGCCACGCAGACGTCGTCGTACGGCGCGCCCATGACAGTCGTCCGCCTTCCGAACGAAGACAACCTCCCATTCGAGTGTCGGAGCACGCTGCGCGGCGTGACAACATGCTTCGGCGCTGTCGTGATACGTTCGTCGCCAAGCGAGGGTGCCGGCGGGATCTGGAACTACACGATCCGCACGGATGCCTTCCTCTGGCAGAGCCCGCTCACCATCGACGTTACCAGCGCCAGCAACCCGGAGGAGTTGTACCTGATGCCCCTGCAGCGTGCCGTCGATACCTCCATCGCCAGCCTGGGAGGCGAACAGAACCAACCCCTCGCGCGTAACACGGAAATGCCCTTCACCAGCCAGACGCAGGCCGAGCGCGATCGGCAGGTGCGCAAGGTCTACCAAACCGCCATCGTGAACTTCATGGGCGTCGCCTTCATCACCACCGTGTTCTGGACCACTTACCACCTCACCGGCTTCGTCGCCACTGAGCGTGAGAGCGGCATGTCGCAACTCATTGACGCCATGATGCCCGTCCCGCGGCCCTGGATGGCCCAGGCCGCGCGTATCTTGGCCCAGCACCTGTCCTTCTCCCTTGTATATGCGCCTGCGTGGGTTATCGGCTCCATCATAGTGCGCTTCGGCGTCTTTGTCAACACCAGCCTCGCCATCGTGCTCATCTTCTTCGTGCTTGCGGGCTTGGCCCTTGCCTCCTTTTCCATCTTCATCGCCACCTTCTTTCGGCGCGCACAATTGAGCAGCATCACAGCCATTCTCACTACTCTACTACTCGCCATTCTAGCGCAGTCGCTGACTCGGCCCAACACGGGCCCCGTGGCCGTGCTGTCGGTCCTATTCCCGCCGTGCAACTATGTCTACTTTGTTACACTCATGGCGCGCTTCGAGAGGCATGCCAGAGGTGCCAGCCTCATCGAGATACCACCCGAGAGCCCCTGGACAATCCCTGGGATCGTCTTCTGGGTGATTTTAAGCATCCAGATATTCGCGTACCCGGTCGTGGCGGCGCTGCTTGAGCGGAGATTCTACGGAACCACGACCGCGGGACGACACATTCAGATGGGCCAGGGCAACGAGAGTTCCACCACCGGCACCAGCATTAGCCCAACCGCTACCGACGACAATGCCGTCCACAATGCCGTCCAGCTGGATCGCCTCACCAAGATTTATTATCCTGGCGTCTTCTCGCGCCTGCGATCTTTTTTCAAGCGGTCTCACGAGAGTGCCCAACCTGTCGTAGCCGTCAATGAGCTGAGCTTCAACGTGGGGAAAGGTCAAATCGTTGCGCTCCTAGGCGCAAATGGCAGCGGCAAGAGCACGACCCTTGACGCCATCGCAGGATTGCGCCGGGTTACCAGTGGTTCCATCACCATAGACGGCACCGGCGGGTTGGGCATCGCGCCGCAAAAGAACGTGCTCTGGGACGATCTGAATGTCGAGGAGCATCTAACCATCTTCAACCGCCTGAAGGCGCCCGATAACAAAGCATCCAAAGCTGAGATCCTTGAGTTGATAAAGTCAATCGACCTATTTCCCAAGCGCCGTTCCCTCGCCAAGACTTTGTCGGGCGGGCAGAAGCGAAAGTTGCAGCTCGGCATGATGCTTACTGGCGGCAGCGCCGTATGCTGCGTCGACGAGGTCAGCAGCGGGCTGGACCCGCTCTCGCGGCGCAAGATCTGGGACATCTTGTTGGCCGAGCGCGGGAAGCGGACGCTCATCCTGACGACTCACTTCCTCGACGAGGCTGATCTACTGGCTGACCATATAGCAATCCTGTCCAAGGGCACGTTGCGCGCCGAGGGGTCGTCTGTCAAGCTCAAGGACCACTTCGGCGGCGGCTACCGCGTCCGCGTTCACCGGAACCCGGACGTCAAAGCCCCAAAGATCACGCCGGATGTGGATGGTGTCAAGAAGACGGAGGCATTTGACGAGACTACATATGTGGCGCCCACGTCGGCCCTTGCTGCGCAGGTCATACGGCAGCTTGAGGCGGCACAAATTACCGACTATCGCTTCTCGGGACCGACCATTGAGGACGTCTTCCTTGAGCTTGCTGAGGAGGTCCACGACCAGCAAGAGATGACGGAAAAGGGGGCGCGCTCGCGGGACGATGAAGATTCATCCCAGAACGGCGCCAACCGACAGCATCAACAGCAGAGCCTAAAGCTCATGAACGGCAAGCACGTTGGCTACGCTCAGCAGGCCGTCATCCTTTTTCGCAAACGCCTCGTCGTCTTCAAGCGCAACTGGATCCTCTACCTCATCGCCTTCGTTCTGCCCATCTTCGCCGCCGCGCTCACCTCGCTCTATGTCCGCAACCACCAGCAGATGGGCTGCTCCGCAGCGGACCAGGCATCAACTTCGGATACTGAGGACGCCTTCAGCCAGATTGGTAAAATTCACAGTATCCAGTTCCTCGCGGGCCCCCCATCGCGCTTCGACGCCGCCACCGTGCGTCGCCTCTTCACGCCCATCTTTGCAGGCTCGAGCAGCGGCGCGGCGATCGGCAGTGCGGCCATCAGCAACCTGCACCTCGCCGATACCTATGATGACTTCACACAGTATATCAATGATAACCGCCGCAACCTTACAACAGGCTTGTGGCTTGGCGATGACAACAACCCGCCGACCATCGGTTGGGTGGCCAATCTGTTCGTGACCAGCTCCCTCACTGCGCAGCAGCTACTGAACGTGCTGCTCACCAACACCTCCATCGCCACCACCTGGGCACCGTTTGACGTGCCTTTCAATCCGGGAATTGGCGACGCGCTCAACCTCGTCATCTACATGGGCATCGCGCTGGCCTGTTACCCTGCTTTCTTCGGCCTTTATCCCAGCAACGAGCGCCGCCGTTTCGTGCGCGCTCTGGAGTACTCCAATGGCGTGCGTCCGCTGCCGCTGTGGTTGGCCTATCTCGTCTTTGACTTCGGCATTGCGCTCGTGGCATCTGCGGTCGTTACGGGCCTATGGGCCGCCCTGTCGAGCATCTGGTATCATCTCGAGTACTTCTTTGTCGTCATCTTCCTATACGGGCTCGCGTCGACCCTGCTCGCCTACTTTGTTTCACTCTTCGCGAAGACGCAACTCTCGACCTTTGCGTGGGCCGCGGCCTATCAGGGGGTCATGTTCCTAGGCTACCTGATTTCCTACCTCTGCGTCATCACCTACGTCAAGGTCAACAAAATCGACTCAACGATTCTCATCTGCCATTATGTTATCTCGGCTTTTGCGCCGATCGGGTCTGCCATGCGCGCCCTCTTCATCTCCACGAACCTCTTCTCCACGGCCTGCGATGGGCAGCATATTTCCACTCAGCCTAGCAGCTTCGTCATGTACGGCGGGCCCATCACCTACCTCATCGTCCAGTGTATCATCCTGTTTGCCCTGCTGCTTTGGTTTGATGGTGGTTCCGCGGGCTCGTCGATCCGCAGCCTGCTCGAGCGCCGAAGACACGCTCGGGGTAAGGGGCAGCACGCTGTCGCAGCCGACGACGACGTCGACGAGGAGTTGGTCAACGAGCTGTCACGCGTCACCAGCAGTGGCACACATGAGGATGGCCTGCGCGTCATGCACCTCACCAAGGCCTTTGGCAAGAACACGGCCGTCGACAACGTCACCTTCGGCATTAGACGCGGCGAAGTCCTCGCGCTCCTGGGCCCCAATGGGGCGGGCAAGTCGACGACCATCTCGCTCATTCGCGGCGACATCAAGCCCAGCCACCACGGTGGCGACATTTTCGTCGAGGATAAATCAGTGACACGAAGCCTGGCTGCCGCGCGCACGCATCTGGGTGTCTGTCCACAGGTCGACGCTCTGGACCAGATGACGGTGCGCGAACACCTCACTTTCTACGCGCGCGTGCGCGGCGTCTCTGACATCTCCCACAACGTGGCTGCCGTGCTGCGTGCTGTCGGCCTCGAGGCCTTTGCCTCGCGCATGGCCCACGCCCTGTCTGGCGGCAACAAGCGCAAGCTGAGCCTCGGCATCGCCCTCATGGGCAACCCGACGGTTGTGCTGCTCGACGAGCCGTCGTCGGGGCTCGACGCCGCCGCCAAGCGCATCATGTGGCGCACCCTCGCGGTCACCGTCCCCGGCCGCTGCATCCTGCTGACGACGCACAGCATGGAGGAGGCCGACGCGCTCGCCGGTCGCGCGGGCATTCTGGCGCGCCGCATGCTGGCCCTCGGCACCCCCGACGACCTGCGGCGGCGCTTCGGCGACGCCCTGCACGTCCACCTCGTCTCGACCACGGCGCCGCGCACCTCGGACGCGGAGATGGAGCGCATCACGACATGGGTGCAGGAGACGCTGCCATCGGCCACGCTCGACGCCAAGACGTACCACGGCCAGATGCGCTTCTCGGTGCGCGCCAGCGACGTTCTCCTCGCTGCTGCCTCCTCATCCGACTCCTCATCATCCTCGTCGCAAACTATGATCGGCAGTACCACCGACATCACGCCCGTCGCTGGAGCGGCCTCTGCAAGCCAGGGCAGCGCCATCGGCTATCTCGTCGTGATGCTGGAAGAGCACAAAGCCCGCCTGGGCGTTGAGCACTACAGCGTCACTCCAACGACGCTGGACCAGGTCTTCCTGACCATCGTGGGCCGCCACAACGTGCGCGAGGAGAACTACGACGAGAAGAAGCAGAGCGCGTGGTCCAAGGTTTGGAGGTTTGGGCGGTCATAGGCCACGCTGCAGCCGAAAGCCGAGTGTATAGATACTTTGGTAGTCTTGGTATACCCCCTAATTATGAATAGAGCCATGCTCGGACACCCTTTCAGGATCCTCCTTTGCCAGGTCTCACCACATTTCATGCGTCCGAAGAGGCCGCAGTCGCACAAACATCAAACGAACGTCCATCGAGAAACAAGTAGTCGGCCCGCCAAAAGAGATTATGTGTACTACCTCTGCGCAGCCAGGCCCGACACGCCCCTCCTCGCACACCACAGAATCTACCCCTGTCCCATGACGCATATTGTTTCTTGCCGCCCTTAGAGAATAGAACCCTTGTGTTAATGCATTACCCGCCGCGTAACCCGCCGGCCCCCCCAAACACCGCCGTCCCGACCGCGCTCCGATGATATATGCGTGTATCTTATCATGTACTCGTACCCGTTCTATGCCAACAAGGAATAAAGAGAAAAGGGGGGAAAAGGCGCTGCAAAAGCAGAGCCGCGCAAAAACATTTCCAACGCCGTATCGTGTGCTCGATCTTCGCATGCTATCCGTGTATGTTTGCAAGGCGTTAATCACAAAAGAAAAAAATGGTCGCTAGGTAGGGCCGTGAAAGCGGTGACGCTCCAAAAGACCGACTACTCACACTTCGGCGCCGGCTTGCCGCTCCGTCAAGTTGGCGTAGTGTCCTCCGGCTCGGCTCCGACGTCATGCGTCGGTGTGGCCTCATCGTCGCTGCGCGTGCCAGTTTCCGCGGGTTTCATCTCGATTTGTCCCGTGTCCTCGGCCCTCGGCGTAATCTGCTCGCTCGAGCCCTCGTCCGATCCATCCATTGACGAAAACCATCCACCCCGCTCCCACTGCCCCGGGGCGTACACGCAGGCATTGCGCGTCTCCGAATCGTGTATGCCAGTAAGCAAGGTGTTCAGTCGCTTGAAATCTATGGGCTTGAGGATCCAACCGTCAAAGCCAGCGTCAACATACGTCTGCCTCTCCTTCTCCACTAAAGAGGCCGAAACTGCAATGATGGGCACCCGACAGTTGGTTTCCGACCTATCGTGCTCTGGAGAGTCTTTCAGAGACTTTTCTATTGAGCGGATCATCTTGGTGCTGGTGAGCCCGTCCACGATCGGCATCTCAACATCCAGTCAGGTCTTGTTAAAGAATTGTATCTCGGTGGGCGTTCCAACTTACCTGCATGTCCATAAGGACAACATCAAAGCTGTACAGATGATCCTTGTAGAGGGTGGCGCAGTCCTCGCCGTTGACAGCATGGTGAACCTCGTGTCCAGCTCTTTCTAGCCTCTTCCGCAAAACCTTCATGTTGATTGGGTCATCCTCTGCGATCAGCGTTCGTAACTGAGTGCCCTCGGTGACCCTGGAGCTGGCAGCACTCCTGCTGGGGCTGGAAGCTCGGCCACTACTACTTGGCAATTCAAACAAGATGCGCGATTGGTCGCTGTGTTGCGGCCGCGAAGGCATATCCTTGAACTCCTCGGGCACTTTGATTGCTCGAATTGGAGTTTTCGAGTCGCGAACTTCAGCTGTGCCTGGTTCCTCCTGTGTGCGTCTCGCTTCCTCCCGTGAACGTGCTCTTTCCTCCCGCGATCGCCTTGCTTCCTCCCGTGAACGTCTTTGCTCTTCCAGTGAGCGTCTCGGAGATGACGAAGAGTCGACGGGCTGAGGGCTAGAAGAAAGTGCAGGGCCACCAGTGCCTACTAGTGACGGGGGCTTGCTGGTGTTGAGCGTCGATTCTTGCCGTGCCGTGAAATAACCCCCTTCCTGGTTGTCATCTAGGGAAAGGGGTGTCTGTATTGCGTGTATTAGCCGCTCGGCATCGCTCTGGCGACTGTCATGACTGCTGCCGCCGCTGCCAACAGTTAGTCGGCTGAGAGAAGCGCCCTTCTCGCCATCCGACCTTCCTTTTTCCTGCGTGGCGTGCCCACGCTCAATGAGCAGCACTTCACCTTCTGGTGCGGCCTTCAAAGAGTCAGGGGCGGAACTGACGGGGTTAGACAGCCCGCTGATTTGAGAAGCGGCGTGGACGCTGTCGTCGCCCCCTGATCCGGGCGACTCCTCGTCAGGCAATTGTAAGGGCAGCTGGATGACAAATCTCGAGCCCTGTCCCTCTTCCGATTTGAGTCGCAGTTGACCGTCCATGTTCCTCACGATACGGGCGACGACTGCGAGACCAAGGCCCAGAGTACGCGTGGAAGGCCTGTCCTGTTCATCTGTCGAGGCTGCCAATTCCGGCTCTTCGCTGCTGACCTGCTCCAGATCGCGGAACAGAGCATCGATCTGCTGCGGGCTCATGCCAGCCCCGGAATCCGACACGACAATATCCACGATGGCCTGGCGCTCCTTGACATCGGATACGTACATCTCGACATTTACAGAGCCGCTGTCGGTGTGCGCCACCGCATTCGCCGTGATGTTCGAGATGGCTTGCCGGATGCGACGGCCGTCACCATGAACAAGGCGGGGCAAACCGGGGTGTTGCTTGACGGAATACTCAATGCCCTTCCGTTTGGCGTCAACGTAAAACGGGTCGGTAGCTTCTCGGATGCACGCCGACAGGTCAAAGATCTCATACTTGATCAGGCTTCGTCCTTGCTCCGTCTTTGTCAAATCCAGCAGATCATTGATGACATAGATTAAGGACTTGGACGCGGAGTGAGATCGGGCAAGATTTTCTCGCGTCTCTTGATCGAGAGTTCCCTCGAGAGCAATTTCGAGATAATTGATGATGGCGTTGAGCGGTGTCCGTACTTCGTGGGCAGAGTTGGCGAGTAGCAGTCGTGTAAGCTTACTGCTTTCCAAAGCCGCCTCCTTCTGTCTCCAAACTTCGATGAATTTGCCTGTAGTTCAAGTAAGCATACTGAGCCATGGCAAGCTACGTTGGGGGATGTGGCAGTACCGTAAACCAAGCAAAGGACTGCGGCCGTTTCAACCTGCTCCTCGTTCCATTCACGGCACTTGCCGATCACGGTCTCGTGCCAAGTCTTGAAGCTGGTTCTCGGCTCGAGATATCCAGCTGTTCCTTCACGAATTACCTTCTCGTAGGGATTGCCGGCCCACTTGACTTCCTTGACCTGCCCCCTTCGAAAGAATACGATGAAATCATTCCCACCTACGCTCAGAGGAACGTACAGCAGACCAGCAAGCACCTGAAAGCCCGGGGGATATCTTAGGTCAGGAAAGTCCTGGTTGACGTCTTGCGACGTCAGCACAGACGTCACCTTGCGCATCCGCAGGTATTCCAGCATGGCCAAAGCCTCTTGGCTCTGCTCAATGGCGCCCAGTATTTTTGTTTCTCCCTGGATCGAGAGGAGTCCAAAGTCGGCGTCGAATAGCTGAAGAAGATCGTCTGACGAGGCAATAATATAACCTGTTGGACTCTTGTCCGTCGGCTTAGTATTGATGAGTTTGCGCGCTTGCAGCCTCGAGGCATATGACAATCTCTCAATGTTTCGGGATGCTGTATCACCCACCAGACGACACATCTTTCGGATGGGAAAAGACACTCGCATGCCCTGTGGGCCGTAAGTATGGCATGCTATCAGCCCCCAAAGCTCGCTGAAGGCGTTGATGGATATTGACATGGACGATCGGACAGCCATGTGGCCCAGGTATTTGAGGTGAATCGGCGACATTGCCCTGAGATATGCGTGCGTCATGTCTAGCGGGACGTCCAAATCTTCCTGCGAACGGCACACGATCCTCGCAGTTTGCAGTTCCCGGTCATACAACAGCCGGACCTTGTTGATCTTGTAGAGCTCGCGAGCTTGTCGAGGGATGTCTGAGGCCGGGAAGTGCAGGCCCTTATAGAGATCAATAGTCTGTGATGTGTCAACCAGCTCCGTCACGACTTTGCCGTTGAAGAACGAGTCAAATTGGTAGATCATGACGCGATGGAATCCCGTCAGCTCCTTGACTATGCCAACGAGAACCTTCAAAAAGGAATCCAAATTCGGGGCAGAGGCCAGCTGCTCCTGAACTTGGGACATGATATCGAAGACCTGCATCGCACCCTGCTCGCCTCTCCTCTTCCTCGCGCTTCGCAATATGCGGAGGGGTTTGCTCAAGATTTCGGTGCTTTCTTCGATTTCCTCCATGGTCGGGTTCGAGTGCAGAGTGTCATGGGGCGTGTCTGGTGTCATATCTTCAGCCGGGCGAAGAGGGTGTTCTTGGTCATCGTCAAACTCGAATTCGCAAATTATGAGGTCAGGGTGGGCGGGATGTATGTGAATGGCACACCAGAGCTTGACGCTCTTCCTCTTCTTTGGGGGGCGGATAGACAAGCTCAGGACTTCGGGGCCGTTGACTGAGGGGTCAGCGTCCTCGTCACGAATAAAGTCGATATGGTCAAGCAAGTTGTCCTCCTGCTCTTCGGTCAGAATGGACATGAAGTTTTTCAGCGCGAAAAGTTGCTTCGGGTTGTAGCCAAGCAACTTCTCCGAGTTCTCGCTGGCGTATCGGACGACGAAGGTTCCGTCACCCTCCTCTCGTATACCCACGAGCACGCCAAACCCTTGTACCGCACCAGGCGTGTGGATCGGCTCGTCCTCGCACCGCTGGAGGACGCCGTCACGACCCGTTATGACGGCATGGCCCTCTTCGGTTTCCACATGCGTGAAACGTGTTGTGACGTGAGGCACATCGTCCGGGTCCGGGTCTGCCGATGCGATGGATGCGCTGCCATGGTGTTCGGTCCCTTCTGCGCCGGGATCCTCAGACCCCTTGTCGGAGACAGAAATGTCCAGGTCCAGCGGCGGAACGGTGCCGTGGCGTGCAGCGTCGGCTTGTATGCTCGAGAAGGGGCCGCTCATGGCTCTCCTCCGGCGGGCCTGGGAGGGCTGGGGGTAGGGCATCTGGGGACGAGGGAAGGTCTTGGATCGTTCGTATCGAGCGTTGCTCGATTGACTCGTTTGCGCTCCTTGGCTATCGGCGTCAGACAGCCTGGGGAAGTAGCCATCGGCAGACGTCGAGTCCCTCCGGGGGGGCGGCGCCAGGCTGATGACGGATCGGATGGGGAAGACTCGGTCGCCAGACATGTCCGAGCCAGCATACTGCTGGCCAACCTGCCTCTCCGAGCTGGTGCTGCAAGGGGAGTGGATGTCCGGACTGGTGACGGGTCGAGGCTGCGCAGCCTCCTCGGCGGCGAGGGGTGTCGACGTCAAGTCTTCGTCCTCGACATGGCTTGCCGTGCGTGAGCCTTGTCGCGACGACGGCTGATGCGCCTCAGGCATCTCTTCCTGTGGCTGCTTCTCCAGCGGCCCGTCCATCGCGCAGTGGCCTGCGACCTAAGAGTCGCCACGAGCAGCGCCTGGAGCGGACGAGGGCGAAGACGGTGGGAGGCGAATGCGGCGAGCGGTGCCCCAGCACATGCCGCGCGTATCGTGGGCGACGGGAGGTTGCACGAGGTCAGGATCGAGGGCAAAGGGGGCAAGGTCGCCGGACAGAGGCGCCCGTGCTCCTGGGCGCTTTTGACAGGCAGGGGCGGTGCGATGTTGGAGGACTGGGAGCCGTCGCCGCCAGCCAGGTGCGGGCAGGCTCTGGAGATGGGAGGACGCACAGTGCGCCATGTGCCTGGTGGGAGATGAGAAACGTGGAGCGGGCCGGGTGGGTGTGTGGCCTTTACTGTACTCGTACAACTACTCGATGCTGGATCCGCCGATGCGACGCCCTGGTCGGCCCAATGAGCGACTTGCTCGAGGTGCTCATCCCCCCTTGCTTGGCCCGGCTCGAGTCGTACGAGGGCGCCGTAGGGCTCTGCCTTGGGAGAGGCCGTGATATGACGGCGTTGGACAAGGCTGTTTGAGAGTCCGGTTGCAAGCATGTCTGTCAACGTGCTGCTGCTGTTTCGCGAGGCGGCATGTAACGGGCCTTGTGCCAGTCTTGTGCGATGGCGGCGCATTCTACAGAGAATAAGGTGTGGTCAGGTAGCGCCATACGCGCGACTGTTCGCACGCCTAGAATGAATCTGAATCGCTGCAACAGTGCGACGACTCATATCTAGATACCGCAATGGCGGGCATCTGCGAAAACGGTGGTGGACATGTAAGCTCAGGTTGTATTCGTGCACCCCGGTGCGCTACCGACAAGCTTCCCCCACTGGCATGCCGGCGGCACCATCCACCGTCGTCACATTTCTGCACTTGTTCGCGTCGCGCATGAACGTGGTGCTTCTGTCGTTTTCTGAGAGAAGTGATGCCGCTGCAGCCGTCGCGGTCCAGCACCAAGATGAGCGAGCGCAGCTTGGGTTGTCTGAGACCAGTGGCGGCGCACTGTGAAGACGGCCAAGGTGGGGTTTCAACGTTGCGGAAGCTGGCCAGCTCCAGCGCCGGTGGAGCGATACGGACGGAGTGCATCTTGCCAAGACAAGATTCGACGATGTATCGCGGCCGCACCCGGCGCCCTGCTTCATCGAGGCAACGTCGAGGAACAGCATCCCCAGAAACTCTCAAGCTGCCCCTGTCGGCGCGGGATGGGTAGATCCCCTGGTCCAGAAGCCCTGGAGCGGCCGCTGGCCTCGGTCCTGGCCCGGCTGACGAGGTGCAGGCGGTGGCGCCGGCGCATCTGCTCCGTGGGGTGGATCTGGCTCCAGATCTTCCCGAGCTACGAGTAAGGCCCTGGATCGAAATTGCGCCCTAACGGGTTTGGGGCGATCCCCTGTGGCCCCGCCCGTATCCGAACCGCTGGAGAGCGGGCAGCGTCTCCAATTCCCCAATTGGTCGCCGCCACCAATTCGGGCTGTCCCCACGGCGAGAATCGAGGTTTGGGCCGACCACAAAGCGTACAATTGACGACTCAATACACAAGGTACGGAACCTTCTTTTGGGCGATTCTACATGCCGGTTTACATACAGCAGATTGAACAGCGCCTCGAATTCAAGCCTCCTTGACAACGTCGAACCCCTCCAAGGTATCCAATGCCCGTCGGATCTCCGCAACATAAGTCGGAACACCCCCCGCGTAGCACACTGGCTCGAACGCCTTGCCCGGAATACTGCCGCCCATGTACGTCGATTTTGTGGTAGGGAAGAGCGTCATGTTGGTGATTTTAACAACATGATCCTTCCAGGCCTTTGACGCCTCGCGCTTTGGGTTGATGTACTTGATGTCTTGGAGCTTCATCTTCTCCAGGCAGTCAACGATCCATCGGCCCTGTACTTCGACCGCCGATGGCCCGTTGCAGAGAAGTGTAGGACCGTGTGCGCCGTATATGTGGAACATGTTCGGATATCCGCTGACAGTCATGCCCAGATACGTGTTGGCGCCGTCCTTCCACTCGTCTTGCAGCTTTGTTTCTTGTATGCTTTTGAGCCCGAGCTGCGTCATCACTGTTTACAAAAAAAAAAAATCATGTTAGCAGCCAAGTCTCGATGCATGCGTCACTGGCGCATACCTCCGGTGACAACGTCGAAGCCCGTCGCGACTGCAACGACGTCAAACTCGCAATGCGTCCCATCTTGGAGGGTAATGCCGGTTTCCGTGAACTCTTTAATCGCGTTGCTTCCTACATCGACAATATCCACCGTAGGTCGGTTGAATTGCTCGTAATAGCTCTGCTCCAGGCACGGCCGCTTGATGCCAAAATAATGTGGCTTATCCAGCGGCGCCAATAGGTCCTGCTTCCTGGGATCGTGAATCCGAGCTCTTGTTTTCTTCGCCCAGAACTTGTACGACTCCTCGTTGGCTTTGGGGTTGCGCAGATTATCCTTATAGATGGAAACCCAGTAGCGGAAGCCACCCTTAGTCCAAGCATTCTCGTACAGAGCCTCGCGTTCTTCAGGAGTGTCGTCAAACGTGTTTTTCTCCTGCCAGTCGTAATGAAACCCAGCAAAGCACTTTTCTCGCAACTTGAAAAGCTGAGGATACCATTTTTTGCCAGACTCCTGCTCTTCAATGGTGAGGTCTCGCCGTCTCATTGGGATAGCCATATTGGGAGTGCGCTGGAAGACTGTTAGCTGGCCGGCAACGGGGCCCCACGCCTGGACGATCTGGACCCCAGATGCACCTGTTCCGATGACAGCACACTTTTTGTTCCGAACATCAACCTCGTGGGTTTGGGGCCAAAAAGAAGAATGATAAATTTGCCCTTTGAAAACATCCATCCCCGGCCAATCGGGGACATAACGCTTGGCGGACTATTTGCCGGTAAAAGGTGGAGTCAGTCAAGTTCTTTCAAGGTGATGAGGGTTTCGCAGTTTGGGTGGTCTCTTACAAACCCAGTACCCAAAACAAGGAACTTGGCCTTGGTGCTTCGTCCGTCTTCCGTCTTCACTGTCCACCGCCCGGACTCAGTATCGAACTTGGCGCCTGTGACGACAGTGTTGAATGAACAGTCCTTTTTGATCCCCACGACCTTGTCGACGTGATCAAAATAAGCGCGAAGATCTTCGTAATTTGGGTAATTGGTAGACCAGTTCCAGGTCTTCCACACTTCGGGCCAGGAGAACTCGTACTCGGGAACCTCCGAATCTACGCGAGCGCCTGGATAGCAGTTCCACCTCCAAGTACCGCCAATGTCGTTGCCTGCTTCGTAGATGATCGCATGGTAGCCTTTGTCTCGCAGAGTCTTGAGCATGAATACGCCAGCTGCGAATTGCCTTCTTAGCTACGTCATCGCCTTTGATCGAGTCGCAAGAATATATACCAAAGCCCGCGCCAACTATTAGCACATCTACCTCAGCATTAGGAGCATATGGACCCGAAGCATCCTCGTGGGTCATGGAATATCCCTTCAGCTCAGTGTTGAAGCTGTTGACGCGACGGGGTCCTGAGCCGTCCATATTGGCGCGTAGAAGATTGCGAGCAAAAGTAAATGTAGCAGGCTGGAGACAGCGAAAGAGTCGCTTTATTTTGGGGAGAAAGCTGCACTCAAATGACGGTTAAGCGATTGCCGTTCAAAGTTTTAGATATGATGGCATTGCTGGCTATTAATGAACAATTCTCGAGCCACAGCCGCGGACATTTACGGAGACAGGAAACGTCACTCTGCATTGCTACCCAAGCTCCCCTGTCAAACCATGGCATCACAGCAGATATAGGAAGCCGAAAAACGATTACGGTGCTAAAACCCAATAGCGACTCTTCCTACGTTGCACCGCTGCGGAGCTCGGGGCGCTTTCAGCCTCGGCACGCGGGAACGTAGCGGAGCCGTATGCAAGGTGCGGGAGCACCAACTGACGACTGCATTGAATGTGAGGGGTAAGGAAAGACTGAACCGCACAGGTACAGAGTCGAGTCCTGGCCGACCAAAGGGAACTCGTCCGGGTCTGAAAGCGACCCGTTGTGCGCGAACAAATATCGTTTGGACACTAGTTCGAAGTTTCAAGCCCGTCCTTCAGCATAGTTCTTAATTAGTCTTATGGGTTCACACCATGACTCTCAGGCAGCAAACGATAGACCGAATCCGACACATCGTGGATGACGCCTGCTCCGATCAACAGAACGGACTACCTGGGGCGGCTGTTGTTGTTGTCGGACGAGACGGAAGTGAGTTGTTCGCTCACTCGGCCGGCACTCGCGGGATCGAGTCGGGCGAACCGTTGTCCCTCGAACACGTATTTTGGATTGCCTCCTGCACCAAGATGATTACGGGCATGGCTTGCATGCAGCTGGTTGAGAAGGGCGTATTGAAGCTCGACGATGGCGAGCATCTAGAGACCCTTTGCCCCGAGCTGAAAAACGTCAAGGTTTTGGAGCCCGATGGTACACTGACAGACAAGAACAAATCCATCACCTTGCGAATGCTCTTGAGCCACACGGCCGGTTTTGGATATACGTTCTTCAGCGACAGACTGCGCAAGTGGAGCTTCCCTGCCGGTATTGACGAGTTCTCTGGTCGATTCCAAGACATGCTGATGCCTTTGCTGTTCCAGCCTGGAGAACGCTGGGAATATGGAGTGAGTAAGCCCCGACTTACAGACTGATGAAAAGAAGAATCGAGAAAGGGCCGTTCACGCTTGAACAGATCAATGTCGACTGGGCTGGGATTGCCCTGGAGCGAGCCTGCGGCTGCTCCCTAAACGACTACATTCAGGAGCACATACTTGAACCTCTGGGGTTGGACAAAATGTCAATGATACCAACCCCGGAAATGAGATCCAAGCTTGTGTATATGCATGCGCGGGACGAGAAAGGCCGTTTGACGGCTAGGGAGCATCTTTTGCGCCTGCCCTTGACAATAGGCCCCGATGACAAGGCCGCGCAAGCTGCCCTATTCAACAGCGGCGGCGCAGGTCTGTTTGCCAAACCGCAAGAATATTGCCGTAAGTCCTCTACCCTTCGATCCATCACTGTCCAGAGGCGTTCAAGCGTGGCCGAAACGATGCTGATGCGCAGCCTCTTCTGCGCAAACAGGGCTGCTTGCAGTTCTTCTCAATGACGGGACTTGCCCCATCACCGGTAAACGCCTCCTTCTCAAGGACACGGTCGACGAGATGTTCCGCAACCAGATCCCGCAGCTTCCCAACTACAGTCGCCAAGCAATATCCGCCGCAAAGCCAGACTTGACCAACCCAATCGAAGAGTTGTATCCCGTATCGGGAAATCCGCCGCAGGGCTGGGGTCTGACATTTATGCTGAGCAACGGCGGCGCAACAGGCCGCTCGGCGAGAACTGCCCACTGGGCTGGGTTGCCCAACCTCTGGTGGTGGTGTGATCGTGAGAACGGCGTTGCGGGCATGGTTTGTACACAAATCCTGCCTTTTGGCGATGCTCATGTGCTTGATCTTTGGTTGAAGGTTGAAGCAGAGGTTTACAATGGTTTGCAGGCAGATCGTTGACCGCTAGTGAAATTCCTCCGTTTGATACAGCCTTGCATGGAGCGCGCGTGACATCACAACCTACATGTAATGTACCATCTCTATCTTCTGCGCGTCCAGTGATACCTACACGTTGGTTCCAGCTCCAGCCCTGCATGTGGCAAGGAACAGGTGTTACTGTGCAATACCTTTGATAACAGACGTCACGCTTTGATGGGGTATTCGGTGCTCTACTACATGTAGCTTCTGCAGAAGAATATTTGCAGTGATCGCGAGTAACGGCAAGAATGGCGGGAACCGTTCAACCCAAAGTAAAAGAACATAGATGCAGAGTTGACAGCTTTCTCGCATCAGGGAGAATGCTCGTCAGTGTCATGGCTTACAAGTGCGTCGGAGGGTATGAAATAGGTCCGAGACTTCGATGCGTTCCACATACTGGCTGAAAGCCGAAGCCAGCTCGAGATGGTGAATTCGAATGACGAACATTATACGACTGCAACACGCAGTCATACATGTACCCGACTCGATTTCTTAACTTCGCTACAGCATCTTAAGCCCGAGACAGACATAGCTGTGGCTTCTTTGCCTTTGCGGAGGTGTCTGAAGCATTCTCTTCTTGGATAGACTTGTCTGCTATTTCACTTGCGATGTCCGTTTTTGCAAGTCCGGCCTGTCAGTCAGCGTTGGACGAAACGTCGACTGGTTGCATGTGGCTGGGCCAACAGGAACTCAGCGGGTGATATCCATTCAACTATACGACTCTGGAACTCCTCTGGGCCAAGTCAAACCACAGGGCACAATACGCAAGCTTGGCTGGCACTCGGCGGATATGACCTTCATACAAACCAAGCTGATGACTTGGCACTCTCTACGAAAACGACAAAAGGTTCATGTCACGCATGTGGTATGTCACTACAGCTGATTCCCGGCTTCTCCAAGACAGTCAAGACGACATCTCAAAGCCGGGTGCCCAGCAACGAGTGGAATACGTTCTATGCCAGTGCGAAAACATCCAAGCCAATAGAGAAAATGACGGAGAATGTCGATATACATTGCAGAAACAATGTAATATCTGGCAAAATCTGCGACCACGAGCACTGTTAGTTGTGTCCCCAGAGTTTTGATAGCAAAGCTGTCCGAAATTGCGGACAAGCCCAGGTGATCCGGATGAGGAACACTTCGGGCATGAGTATGAGCCCTTGCGTAATGAAGGAACGTGACCCGAGCGCCGACTGCATCACTCGAATGCGAAGTCGACCGTCGCCTGGAGCTCGGTTGGTGGTTTTGTGTTGGGAGTGCGCTGGCCGGGCTCCAGCAGTGCCAGAATTTTCCTCCAAAATTGACGACGCAGGCAGCGGAAACGGAGAGAGGGCTCTTTGGCAGTTGGTCAAGCGGCCATTAGCCCAGCAATCCGCGACCGCCACCGGCCATCCGCGACTCAAAATGACAGATCCAAAGGGTGGCCTCGGCACGAAGATCGAGCCCGAGCCGAGAACGCCAGCCAGACCCCAAAGAAGCCACGTCGACACCTGCCAAGCAGATGGCATCCCCAAGGTGATCTGCAAGGCATCGCAACGGGCTAGGACCGCCGGTTCGGGGTGGCGCTTAGGGGAGGCATAGTTCAGAGGAAAGTGTTTGTGAAGAAAGACGGTCTGGCAGAGCCGGCTGGTTTTGGTTGTGAATCGCAGCTTGTCATCAGGTGGGGGCCGGGCTGCATCCAGGGGCTGCAATAGGCCAGAAGGGCGAGGCAGCTCTCACGGCGAAATTTTTTCCTCGCCAATCACAGGGCGCCGGCTGGGGCGCGACGAATGGTTCCTAGTGGCTGCTGTGCGGACGTTGAGCGCCCTGGGGCCCATCGCGATGGCTGCCATCGGTGGCTGGCTTCAACACGTCCAAATGTCCGTACCGGTAAGCGTGGATGGATGTGCTCGCTACCTAGGCACTCCGTAATTGGAGCTAATACGTATCCGCATTTCCGGCGGCTGCCAGCGATCTGCAGAAGCCACGCCTGTCGCTGAGGTGGCTTGCAATCGCTGCCTTTGTGGTCGGCTGCGAGGAGTCGTCTCTTACTCTCTTGAGCGTCAAGGCATTTTGCGCAACCGGTGGCACGCCGTGGTGAAATCACTTGATCAGTCAGACTGGGCATGAATAGATGCAACGCCTTGTTGCTACAATTAGAAGTGTTGAATCGAGACGGCGCCTGGCTCGTTCGCCAGTCCGCATCTGTACTCGTACGCGTAGCTGGACCGGGTCTCCGTCGTCCATCGGCGTATCCCTCACGATCTGCATTTCCTCGGCCCTCCGCGCACTCCCCAAGGGGCCTACAGCCTGGCTCGTGATAGAACCCCTTTGCCTTGGCCGCATCATAGTCAATGCAGCAGTGGCGAGCGGCCCACGAAGCGCAAGTCGTGCGGATGAAAACGAAGGCATAGCAAGCCAGCAGAAGAGCCATCAAGAATAGATGCTCTCTGTCTCAAGGGTGGATCAGCGAGAGGACACCTCGTGGCCCTTCCGCAGCCAGGATTGTCACTCAGCGTCCAACAGTACGGCTGATGCGCACGGATACGTTGATGGCGGACACGGCCGTCACGGGTGGCCGTGCTGCGCATACTTCTAGAAGACGTCCCGCAAAGCCCCTCGCCCGTGATTTGTCCAACAGCATGGCAGCACAGGCAGCTCGACGACGGGCGTTGGCGGTCGAGACCAATCACGACGGCGAGGGCATTGGTGTGGCTCGAAAGCCCGGCTGGTTTCCGATCCATTTTCGACTGAAGGCATCGTGCGGCTACGGCGCTACCTGAGGTATCAAATGAGCCAAGGTACCTCATAATTGCCTTCCTGTACCTGAGGGTACGGTGAAGCACAGAGCTCGTGCGCATCGTCGTCACCGCGCCCATGGAACGCAAGACCGGAGGAACCGAACCCCTTGATGGGATCGTCCTGTGTTCGTGCGCCACTAGCCATCGTCAATGAGTGCAACGGCCATTGATCACGAAACGAACCCATTGATCGCGAAGTGATTAGCAACCGCAGAAGCTTAGCCATCCGCAGACGACGAGTGCAGCGACATTGGCACGAGCGCACCGCAACAACTCGTACTCATGCGAGTACGGAGAACTGGTACTCCGTACCTCATCCCGTATTACGACATACCAAGGAGAGCATAGTGTGTCCCATTCCCCTCGCCTCGGCCGCTTCAGGTCGGCCGCTTCAGGGCAGCGGTATTCATTGCAGGCGCAGCCATCGCCAACAGTGAGTGCCATTGCAGGCATAGTCCGGTCCAGTGGACACCGCCGTCGGTCAATTACCCGAACCTGCGTGTCGGCAGCCAGTCGCGGCGACAGCGTTGAGGGTCCAAATTTGGCGGCTGTGGTCGCTTCCGATAGCTCCACGCGGCTGGAAGAGGACGACGTCGCCGAGTGGGAGTGGGAGTGGGAGTGGGAGGGGCTTGCGTGCCGCTCAGGTGCATACAGACGCGGCCAAATACCCGTCCTCCCGGATTGCCCATCTGGGCTTGCCCACCCGAGCACCCACACGACGCAGGAAAGGAGCCGTGCCGTCATCGTCATTTCGAATGCCCATAGCTGGTCTGGCGTCTGCATGATCCAGCCTGCTAGCCTCGGGTTTGCGCCGGGGTAATAAGGCACGAGTACCAGTACTGAGTATTACGGAGTATCCGTAATTGGGACTGAAATGGAGGCTCACGAGAGTGAGACGGAGCTTCTCCATGCCACCGCCGCCTGCAAGGAGGCTAACGCCGGCTACAGAGCACTCGTCCGCTGCATGGTCCTTTCATGTCCGTCGTTGGCACCTGCGTAACTTGGGATCGTACCTCGTGCAACGCTGCAATGAACACGTGAAGTCAAAGAAGTACTGTATGCCTTGCATTATGACAGGTATGTACATACCTACGGTCCCGCAGTTGCTTTCAGCGGCCACTGCCCGTGCACACGTTGTCTACGCGGAGGCGGAGCGATGAAATGGGTGCCCCCTTGACAAGCACGAGTACGAGTATATACGAAACCTTTGGCTTCTAAGATTGGCCGACGCGCCGGCGATTGAGAGCGAGCCTGGGGCATGCGGCGAGAATGAGCGGCGACCAGCCGAGCCATGGGCTTCTCTGGGACCACTGTTAGGACCCGAGCGCTCTCTCGCCATCCACTTGGTTGCGGGCCTGATGTGCTAACCTGCGAGCACCACTGTCTGGGCCAGCTACTCGTGGGTGAGGTCGGTACTCGTAAAGGCAGGTACGAGGTACGCCACGGCCGAACCAGCGGTCTACAACTGCTCGTGTCCTCGTTTGCGCCGTCGGGTGTCGTTTTGTTACGAGAATAACCTAAGGTGGCGCCGTCGGATCGCCCGACGACGGCAGCAAGAGGAACGACAGGTCCAACAACGATCTATCTAGCCCATCTTCGCTGCCTTGTATTGTGGCCCGTTTCAACGGTATTGTCCCTGAGCGGCAGTGCCGATTTAGGATGTTGTTGGCAGTTTGTGAAACGAGAGGCACTCACATTCGGCGGCTGGGTTCTCCACGCGGCAAAGTCATCCTGTGCCCACTTCGCAGCTTCACCTTCGTGCTAGTGAACGACCCCACGAGACCCCACGCGGCTGGATGCGGCTGGCAGCGTAGCGGACTCAACAGACTTCAGCCAGGGGCATCCGATGCCATGGCCATCCTCTCCCCGATAGACGGGGAGAGGTATCGACGTCTCGAGCTCGTCTGCCTGTGACTTGCCTCATGGACGGGAGGGAAGTGGGATATTTTGCCTGCTGGCTTTCAAAAGCGACCACTAACCTAATTGCTCGCGCATTTCTCTTTAACACAATAACGCAGTCCGTAAGGGAACCTTTATTCCAAGCATGTAAGACATGACAGCTACAAATCTCTAACTAATACCCAAGCCCCTCCACGAATTCAGGGTCAATGCGTAGCATCGACATTAGCATGGCTCTCGTGCGGATTCGACTTCTAAATTCGCAGTCAAACCCGCCAGATGCTACTATTTGGGTGTCCTTGCCAATCCTTTCCCTCGTCGGCGTGTTGCATGCATGGTCGGGCCTCCTCCACAGGACGGCGGGTGCCCACACCTCCTCTATCCGACTTGTCACGGCCACTTGCCAGCCGTGGGATACGTCGTTGGGACGGTGTGCCTGCCACCTGGAAATACCGTCCCATCCGTCCGTCCGTACGGATGAATCGATTACGACTTGCTTGTACGTACGTGCCGGGGGAGGTCCCAATCACTTCGAGGAGCGACTGTCACCGTCGGCTTGGCGCGACATGCCACCCACCAGTGTGAGCTCAAAGCAGCCATTACCGCGCGCAGCTATTCCGATTGTCTACAAGTAGCGACGGCTCTCAAAGTGTCGACCTCACGCGCCGTGTTGAAAGCCCCAGGGGGAAGGCTTGGGGGTCCCGCCAAGACAGCTTGGAGAATGGCGTGCGAGCAGGTCAGGGGCCGGCCGCTGGACCGTGGACTCGGCCAGGATGGCTTGCGAGGGCCCCAGTGGCTCGCCGATCACCCCACCACGAGCAACGTCACTGGCGACGGCGCATCCATGGGCGATGCTGGGTTCGCAGTTCAAGGTCGGTCCAGCAGAACATACTCGCAGGCCCCTCTCTGCCACGGATGTTCGAAGCCATGGGACGTGCAGAATGTGGTGTGCAGACATGCAGAGGCGTGCCGCAATGCTGCGTCCTGCCTGCCTACGACGACCAGCAGTGCCCCGGAATAGATGGCCTTGATGGCCATCGTGTTCTCGGCCCAGACGCCCAGCCGCCGCCATGCAGCCGACCCATCAATCAGTTGTGACCGTGATCCTTTGCAACCCATCCACTTCACGCAGCGAAGAAGAAGCGACTGGCCGGGTTCCAGGTTGCAGGGCAGGGCCGGGCCCCAGTGTTCGAACCCTGCAGCGACTCCCCATCGACGTGCATGCCACTCTACGGCCCAAGCAGGCGATCCAGCACTGCCCATCGCCATTCGCGGCTCGGGCGCAGTGACCTGTCCCAGGCAGTCCGCGCCCCCATCCTGGTCCTCCTCTGTGGGCTTGGTGGGTGGGCTGGTGGGCTGGTGGACTGGTGGCCCCAGTCGAGCCCACAGGGCATGGGCAGTCGGATGAGTGTGTGAACAGGGCAGGGCGCTGCTGCGACGCAGCCATTGTCACGCCGGCGCCCGCAGGACCGGTTGTTGCTCGTGGGCGAGTACGAGGACCTGCCCCTCCACAACCCGGCGCTGTACGATGGCCCGCGCACGCCCAGACCGTGTAAGAAATGCGGTATGCCAATGCTGTCGACGGTTGCCATTCGCGGGGCCCCAGCTCCTCGACACATGCCAACAGCGTCGGAGGATAGGCGCCGGTACGGGACAGAAGAAGCGGCGAACAGCACCGTCCGTCGTTGCCTTGCTGCCGCAACGTGAATAAATAGGGAGGAAAGAACCAACTCGCCTTTCCTGTGGCATCTCAACGTCTGCGTCGTTCTCTAAACCACCGCTCGACACATCCCAGGCTCGTCATCCCCTGGCTTCCCGCACATCGGCGACGGCCAACCCGCCTCGGCGCCGCCAATATTCGCCCTGTTCGTTGGGCCAGGTGCTTGTCGCAGTCGCTTGGCTGGCCTACCCTGCTCGAGCCCGCTGCCGCCGCTTCCCAACTACTGGTCAGCTGCGCCGTGTGCTGCGAGCCTGTCCTGCAGGTTGACGACACCAGGACGCTCGTCTGTAGACGGCTCTTCCCGACCATCCGACGTGGCGGGAAGATACATTGTACCCCGAACCATAAGCCGCTGCCGCAAATGCAAGCACTGGCAGGCTTGGCCGTTCGACTTCCTACTTGCAGCAGCGCCGAGCTGAGCGCCAAAGCCGCTTACACGCGCATGCCCACGAGCGCGCATCCTGTGGTCCAAGTATAATAGCCCAGCCGCTGCACACGAGGACACCCGCCACTACTGCCCGCCGCTTCTGCCGCCCGTCCGCCCGTTGCTTCACGGGTGCCTGCTGGTCCGGTTGTCGTGCTGGCCGCATTTCCGCCCATTCCATCCAAACACATACATCCGCCTGCCTGCCGTCGGCCAGCCAGCTCGTGGCTCGCAACGAAGAGATCGGCCTCGCCATTATACGACTTCAGCCGCGCTGCTGCAACGACCCCGTTCATCTCCAGTCCGTCTGGCGCAGCGAGGAGCTACTCGTACCGGAACGCCCAGGGCTCCACCCGCACCGACTCACGTCCCATCCCCATCTCCACTGACGCCTCCCACACGCTCAGTCAATTGAGTGCTCCCGCCGCCCACGACCTCCGACCTGTGTCCGAAAAGTTTTATTATTGCCCGCCTCTGGCCGTACCTGTGTCCGTTCCAGCGACTGCGCCCAGCAATGCTTTTCCCGTGCTAACGCACGCTCACTCCGCGACCCCTTTCCTGCTGGTCCTTTTCCCACGTTTCCACCGCGACGGAAGGCCTCAGTCTGCCCCAGTGCGACAGGAGCCAAGGAATTAGGACCCTGGTCTTGCTTGTTGTGTTGTCGACCCGCCCCAACTTCTGAGACACTCTGCAAGCCAGCCGCCGGGGCAGCCTTGCCCACACCACTGACTCGCCCACCACCGCACTTGCTACCTACGCCATCATCGTCGCCGTCGCCTCGCCGACTTGGACCTCACAACACCCAGCCCTCGAACTTACCCCGAGCCCGCGGCATCACCATGTTGATAGACGGCGAGAAGTATGCCTGCGAGGCTTGCGTGCGCGGCCATCGTGTGAGCAATTGCCAGCACACTGGTAAGTCTTGCCGTCCTGCGCGACTGCGCCTCTGTCTTCTGCCCCTCGCCACCCCTCCGGCTGGCCGCATACGACTCGAGGTGCATGGTCTCACATACGTCACCGCGACCTCTGTCTTCTTTATGGCCTCAACGACCAGCCGCTGACCTGAGTGTGTCTGCAGATCGGCCGCTTCAGCACATCAACAAAAAGGGTCGCCCGGTATCACAATGCCAGCACTGCCGCACGATGCGGAAGTCGCGGTCTGCCCACGTCAAGTGCGACTGCGGCGAGAAGACAAGCAAGTGCGCGCACTTGCAGCAGCCTGTCGAGGGGCACAAGGGTGAGTTGCAATCGATCCTCTTGCCTCTGGTATTGGGCCTCCTCTGATGATGTCGTCATTATAGAGACGTGCTGCTGCAACCACGGTGGCCAATGCACCTGCTCCGTCAAGAAGGAGCCCGCGCTGGACACAGTCCCCGAGTCCGATTCGGATCGCGAGTCCCTGGGCATTTCCAACCTCCCGCGATCGAAGGCTCCTGCCAGGCGACGCCGAGCGGCCACGGTACACTCGGACGGTGTCATGTCCTTTGACCAGAATGGCCACCACAAGCCAACGGCCAAGCTCAACCGAGCTGCCCAGAAGTGCGGCCCGTACCAGCTCAACCGCGTCAACTCTGCCACGAGCGCGAGCAGCCTCGGCGCAAGCTCAGAGAGCATTTCATATCAAGCCGGTGTCGAGAGCCAGTCGCTCGCCAGCCGATCAAGGGCCGCGGCATCCCGCGAGCAGCGCAAGGTCAAGTCGGAAACAGCCTCGCCCCTGATGTCCGGGTCCAGCTTCACCCACATCACCAGTGCACTCCCTCCATTGGACCTGTCTCGGATCGATTACCCTTCCTACGTCGGTAGCGGCACTTTCGAGATGTTTGGTTCAGGCTTGCCTTCGGAGCAAGAGGCGCCCATGTACAGCGCCGGGCTGAGCGCCGCATCGGTTGACTGGAGCCACTACGACCTCGGGGAGTCCAAGGGCGACTTTACCCCCTCGAGCTACAGCCAGGCTGGAGCTCAGAGCTTCAACGGTCTCTTCGAATTTGGCAGCGGCTCAGAGCAGCTGCCCCACCTTGCCAACACGACTTCAACATCTGGCGAGGTGTCCGAGGTCGAGGACTTCATGGGTAACGGAGACGGCGACTTGGAAGGCTTCGGAGCTGGCAACAATGGCGGCTTCGTCCGACAGGGCCACCTGGTCGGCAACTCGGCAGACCTGAGCAGCATCGATTACGACAGCTTCTTCAGCAAGAACGCCGACAACGCTACCACGACTACCACGGCCATTTCCATGGTAGAGGAAGACCCGGCCTTTTGGATGCCAAATTACAACGACGGCGTCGCAACCCTGGACGAAAGCCCAGACCCTCTCGGCGCCTCCTCGATGGGGAGCTTCTGGGAGATGTGAATGATTTATTTTTTTCCTTTTTGGCGCAAAGAATACCCAACGACAATACAGAGAGATATAAAACGGATCGGATCTGCAACGTCTGGCGCAAGGTTCATTGCAGCAGTACGTCTTCGGGATCGCAAAAAATCTCGTCGGCAAGCTTGGAGCGGCGCATGATGAAATCATCACCCGATTCTTTTCCGGCTATGGAATCCGCCTTCGGATCTTTGGCTGAATCGCAGGATTCATTCATGTGATTTCAATTTTATGACGAGCATGTCCTCATCATTTCAGAATAGACGGGAGGGCGTGGGCTGGTGGTAAGGCCGTTTTGTGGGGTGGGGATTGGGGAAAGCGGAGCTTTGGTGTCCGGGTTTGAAAATGTTTTGTCAATTCGAGGGCGATTTGCACAGGAGTTCATGGCTGCATCACTTTTCTTTTCTCGCGACGCCGTCCGGAAGTGTGTCTCTGCGGTCGTCTGCAGTACTTATTCGTTTTGGGGCACACCAGCTTGTGCGTGCTTCGTTCTGGAAGGTCTTTTTCCTTTGGCAGCAGGAGTGGGGGTCCACGCATGCGACGAACGATAAACGCGGACATACAGGATCTAGATTACTTTGGTTTTGCCCTATAGCCAGAGCATTGGACCTGGCTTCATTTTATTTGGGTACAGTTGCATATAGATCTGAAATAGACGAGTCTGGCTGGCCGCCGAGCCGCCGCAACGCACGTTCAGCCATTTCCATCCACTCCGTGCTCGTGGAGAGAAACGAACGCCAAGCGATATGCGAGTCCTTCCCGTAGAATCTCCGCTCGGCCCTCCCCAGCGCCGTCATCTAAGGAACCGGGACGTGCGAGACGGACCCCATCATAGCCAACCCATGTACGGAGTACATCCCTTGCAGTGATCTATTACTCGTACTCTTCCCCAGCCCCCCGTTCTTTTAAAGGACCGATACTGCTGGTCTTGGACACTTCACCGCTCGGCGCCCGTTATTCGGCGCCTTTCGCGGCGCGTCGCAACCATGTAACAAGCCGCCTCTGGCGGGTTGCACCCAAGGTCACATCATCCGCCAGGAGGTGAATCCCATCCATCCAGGCAGACAGATTTGCGAACCAGACTAAAAATAAGCCGGGACATGTGCAGGAAGCAGTCGGTACATACGTGCAGCGCCGCCCATTGTTGGGAGCGGTTGAAACACGATGTGGGCGCCACGAACCAGGGCAGAGCAAGAAAACTGGGCACCCGGCATCGCTGCGCAGCGCTAGACGAGATGCAGACTAGGCAGGGCAACTATTGGTAGTGCCCGATTCAAGCCTTCAGGGCATGCGAGGTTGGTGGCGGGGGCTTGATCCTCTCTCATTATCTAATCCCAATCCGTCATCGCAACGTACCGGAGGGTTACGGAGCCGGTTATCACACGCTACTCGCTGCGCCATACCTCTTCCTCGACCGTCGCCAACGCCAGATATTGTACAAAATGATACAGTCGTCACCGGCCAATAACGCACTCGTACGATTGGTCCCTCACACAATGTCCAGGTAGCCCGACGACAGCGATGGCCCAAACGCAACTTCGCCCTCGCCCGGCACGATGCCCTCGTGAGCAGTCGCCAGGTCGGCAAGGTGCTGCAGGCCCTGGCTCGCCGTCACCTCCGCAGACGACGTTGGCCGGAGCTGCTCCGCCAGCTTGTCCCGGACGCCGTCCCAATGATCGCCCGCGGGCTTGTCCACAATCTCCTTGATCAGTTGCGTGGCCTCCTCGCGCGAGCTGTCGGCCTTGGAGAGCTTGCCCAGCGACAGCACGACGAGAGCCACGAAGTGGTTTATGAGAGGACTCCTGAGCTGCTCGTTTGCAGACACTAGATTGGCGAGCTCCTTGGTAGGCCACATTGTCTCCGCTGCCGTTGCCCCAGGCGTAAGGAGGGTGACAAGCAGGCGGCAGTGCCAATACGCCAAGTGCACTTGAGGATACGAAGCGGCATCGACATGCGGCGGAAGATCTTCCCGATAGTTCTCGATGTAGTCGCCCAAGATGGTGGCCATTGACTGCTCCGCTGTAGTTGCGCCTGGCTGAAGACTCGAGATCACGAACGCGATCCTATTAAGAAGCTTTGACAACCCTGTAGTGATGACAGTCAGAGACTTGCGAGGTTTTCGCCTTGATGAGGGATCAAATCTTACGTATGAAGTGGAAGCAGACTTCTCCCACGGTCGTCTGCAGGCCCGCCCTCGCCACAACACTGTTGTCAGGAATTTGTGCAGGTTTTCCGGTCCCTGCAGCGTGCCAGCGATCCATCATCACCAGCGACCACCAGATCTTAACACACAGATGATCGTCGGAGTCAGGATCTGTAGACTCGGGAGGGGCGAGTTTCCATAGCTTCATGCTATGCGCAAGCGCCACTGCGCGCGCTAAGAGAAACGGCAGCGTCGACGACGATTGCCAGTCGGCGTCAATGATCAAGAGGAGCAGTGTCTGCGCATGGACAATGTCCGTCGCTCGGCTGCTTGGGCCATCACGGCTCTCCCACTCCTGTAGCAGGGCACTAGCATGTTTGGCATCTCCCGACGAGCCCTGTCCCACTGAAAGAAGGGCGATGGAGAAGGCGGCCCTCACAGAGGGCGGACAAAGGGACAGGAGTGACTGGATGCGCGTCACATTGCTCGGCAGAATCGGGTACAGCGGTTGGATGGTTGTGAGGTAGCTATTTGCGTGTTAGACGCTGCGATGACATTTTAAGATGAACGAGTTGGATTTTTCCCACTTACTCTTGAAAAGCCCCCTCGTCGAAACCCGGCAGCTCGTCGACATCCGCCATGGATGTGTCCATGGAAGCAACTGGCGGCTTTGATGGCGTGCCATCGTGCTTGATTGCGGAGGGCTGAGGTGCCAGGGCGCTGTTATTGGCATACCCGTGGTTGGCAAAGCTCTCGGAGGAGGCGGATGCGGGTTGGATTGGTCGGGGTTCTGAGCCCCAAGGCGCTTGGCGAGCAGTCACCGGTGTGCTGAAGTCGCCCGTGGAGATGCTCGAGAAAGGTCGTTTTCTGCTTGAATCCTCGGCAGCGACTTGGCTGTGGCTTCGCGGTCTTTCAGAGGCGAAGAGCTTGTCAATGTCATCCTGCGTCAGGTTGCCCTCGGACTCGAGCTTGTTTTCAATGCTATGAATTCTGTCTGCAAGTTCCTTGATGTACCTTTGATATGTTAGCAAGAATAGTACCAGGTGCATCCGTGGTTGGCGGGCTTACCCCTTGCTAGGACCGCGCTTCTGCGGAACACGGCTGAACAAGCATCGAATTGATGATCGCGCACAGCTGGAGCACGGGTTGTCACCGGAATCTGACTGAGCATCGCACTTGATCTTCTTACGGCGACACTCATCGCAAGCGCGAGACACCTTGGACCTCTTCCTTGGGGGGATGCCATCTCCCATCTGGTACTGGGGCGGAACAGCGGGGCCCACGGGGAGTGGCATGGGGTGCTGCACCATATGATCGGTCGTGGGTGTGTCTTGGACATACGAGGCCTGGTGTTGCTCCGGCTCTGGATGCGGCATGATGTTACGCATGTTGTGGTCGTCGACGTTCATGTTCGGATCCGTCGCGGGCATCATGGGTGCGCCAGCGAGCCCGTCGCCTAGTTGGGCGGCCAGCTGCAGCTCTTCCAGGTTGGACGGCCGCGATTCGTGTTGCTGTGGCGAAGTAGGCTCTTGCGCCAGCATTTGGCCTCGCTCCTGGTCTTGCGCGTGCACGTCATCATGAACATGCTGGTGCTCGGCGTGCTCGTGCACTCCTTCGCGGGTGCCGGAGTGATAGAAAGGGCCAGCATCCATCCCCTCAGCACCCGGCGACGGGTACGTGAGGCCGTCTGCCTCCTCTTGCTCGCCTTCCCTGCCTGGACTCATGGTGTCGCCGCGCGTACTAGTCCGAGGGTTGCGCGACGCGCCTGCGGGTCGAGATGGAGTCTCGGAAAGTCGCGATGCTCTTGCCGAGCAAGTTTTGACGACGACAAAGTCTTTCAAACGCGAGAGGGAGCTCTTGTATCTCGACAATCGGTGGTATCAAGTCTGCCACCAGCCAAGAGGCCACGCGACAGCTCGAGGCGCGTGTTATGTGAAGCTGGCGCCATGTTAGCCAGAGCCGTCACTCGGCAGGCATGAGGCACGGATTTCAGTGCGATGCGCAGCCTTTCTGCACACGACAATGTCGCACGCGGCAACGCGGCATAGTCCCGTGGCGGATGGCTGATGCGCTGCTGCCCGTGGATAGGGGAGCGTCGACTTACAGCTCTGGATAGCTCCTAAACCGGATGATGATAAATGCGATGGGCCTGTCGCGTTCAACGGAATAGGAAGAACTCGGCGCCGTGGCAGCGTGTGGGCGTGTTTTGACGCTTCGACGGAGTTGACCACGGAGGTGGAAGAATTTTTCGGAGGCGGCAAATGTTCGGTTGCGGGGCCTGCCCAGCAAACCCGGCTGCCACATTTTTAGTCAGCATTTGCGTCTTGCGCTCTGGGTATCTCCAACGCCGATCCCGTTCAGCCGCCGTACCAATGTAGGCATTGACGCGCCTGGGTCCGAAGGCTCTCTTTGTCGTTGTCGGCGGCGCCGGAGGTCAATCACAGGCCTTTGTTGGCGAGAAAATAGGTGTGCGCGTAACATGTACCTGCTATGCATGGCCCAGGTACTCGTAAGCATGTGCCGTGTCAGACCGGGGTGTGCACTTCAATCGCACCAAGCAAGCTCTCTCTGCGTGATGGGTTTCCAGCTTCTGTCGGGCCAGCGGAACAAGTCCCAAGTGCTTGGTCAAAGACCCAGTCGAGCGTTTGACACGCTCGGAGGCGTTTCGTCGGATGGAGCCGAGAGCTTGTGCGGCATCTCCACCGCGACTAGGCTCTTGCCGGCAGCCCTCATGGGGCCCAGCTCATATCCTGACCTCGCATGAGCTTTACCGGAGGCCCTGCAGACCTTATTAGCCGCCGAAAATATAGGCCTGCAAGCCTGCAGAAGTCCCTTCTTTACTCCGCACCTTGCGACCTGTCTCACCTGTCGGCGCGGCTCACCGTCGACCGGGCCCAGGCGTTGGCTCGAGCTCCGTGACACGTGGTGTGGTGTCACCGTCATTTTCCTCCGGCCTCGACACTGCTTGTTGTCAGAAGCATGCACGCTCCGAGCCTGGCCCTTTTTCTCGGTAGCGGATGGCACGATAGGCATTGACGACTCCATGGACGCTGCCCTGCGCCGGGGACCCTGACCAGAGCGCCCGCAGGCGGAGGCCGACTCATGGATCTCATCGAGCTGCAGCGGTGGGCATATCTCCCGGAGCTTCCTGACGACATTGGCCCGGTCCGCGATCTGCTTCGTGCGTACAGCGAGATTCCTGCCGAGGACATCGACAATCACATCCTGCGCGTGGTAAGCACGCGCGATCCTTGCCCTCAGCTATGGGGCGTCGGCTAACTTCATCCTTTTCCTAGCGCGAACTCGCATGGGGCATTTCGCGGTACCCTTGCGTGGGCCGTTGGAGGTTCCTCCGCCTCAACGACGTCCACGATCCATGTTATCAACAGGTCGTCTTCAGGCTGAGCGTCTCTGGCTCCAGAGACGTGTTCCTGGATTTGGGCTGTTGCGTTGGCCAAGTTCTGCGGCAACTCCGCGCGGCTGGAGTGCAGGGCTCCCAGCTCATCGGAACGGATGTTCAACCAAAGTTCATCGATATCGGCTACTATTTGTTTCGGGACAAAGAGCGTCTCGGGGCCTCCTTTGTCGTTGGCGATATGCTCGACCCCGATGACATTCGCCTCGAGGAGCTGCGCGGCAGAGTGACCATCATATACGCGGCCAGCTTCTTTCACCTTTTCAGCTGGACCCAACAGCTCTACATTGGCAAACGCCTAGTGAGCTTCCTTAAGCCAGGTACCAAAAATGCTCTCATCTACGGCAGGCACATCGGGACTACGAAGCTGGGAGGAGAGCCTCCAACAACCTCAGTACTTGCTTATTTGCACGACAAAACCAGCTTCCAGAGATTGTGGGATGAGATCGGATTCTTAACAAAGACGAAATGGAAAATCCAGATGGAGACGGCAGGCAACGTTGCTGGTGTCCCGTCCCGGCTCGGGCGGAACTCACATCCCATGAACTTTACAGTATACCAAATCCCTTGACAGCTCGTCGACGCACGACGGTTCATTTTCCTCACGTGATGGGATGAGGGCATCCAGATTGTTGGCAGGGCCATCATACACTATGCTCGGCAGTTGAGGCGCCTTGGCATGGCTTAGCCGTTGTCACCACCCCGCAGGACGTTGAATGCATTGTAGACCACGAGGCGTACGGGGCGTGCGGGACGAGGTAGACTAGACAGCAACGATGACCTAGCCTCAATGGCAAGACAAACTTGCTTTAATATTAACTTTAAGTGGCTAAGGCCAATTTGTGAAGTCTCCTTAGTTTGGCAGCCTTGCGCATTTTCCTGCATCTGCGAAAAGGCATCCGCATTACCGATCGACTCAACAAACCTGGTCACTGCCCAACTACGAATTTCAACCATACCATGGTCGCAATTTCCGACAATACCTCCCAATATTACTCGAAAATCTCGTGGCATGAGAGCAGGCAACAACATTTTGAGAAACAAGACAGAGTCTCGATGCGACGACGGTGACTCGGAGAAATCTCAAACATTGAGCTTGTGGTCTAGGGTAGCCAAGCGGAAGTACGTCGGCAAGGCCCAAGCTTCTTCCGTGCCCCGCCATCAAGAGTGGCAGAGCTGCCGAACGCGCCTCAAGCACCTGAATCGCTCACCTCCACGCGACTCTGGACCTCCGACTGTCGCTCCGACCCCGACTATCGCGGTGACCCTAGAAGCGCCGCGGAGCTTCCGCTGAGCCTGCGGCAGCGCATCGTTATTTTTCGAGCTATGGTCCTCTGGAGAATGTCCAGCCCGCTACAATGGACGGAGACTGGGATGAGGTGCGTGGGACGAGCCTGCGACGCGACACCGCGCGCTGCGACTGTCGGCGACCGCACCGCCCTTGCGGCCCTTCGGCGCTGGGGCTGCGGCATCACATTGCAAGCTGTTGGTGAGACTCGCTAACATCATGCCTTCTTCAGGTCTCCCGAATTCCGTTTCCGCCTCCGGGCGTTCACGCGATGCCGACACCTGTGACTACCATGACGTTCGATACTTCACAAGAGCTGCTCTGGACAGGGAACGACTATGTACGCAGTGCAGAATTCTTGGGCTTTCTTGGAGATGACGACTGACGAGGGAAACCAGGGCCGCGTGACGTCTTTCATGGGCTCCGAGCTCCAGAGGTACACTTCGTTCAAGGCGCATTTGACCCCGGACGGTCCAGTGCGACAGATATTGGTCAACGACAAAGGAGTGGTGGTTCTGGGCTCCAAAGATGTCCACATGGCGTTGAGGAGAGGTGTGCCATTATGGCATATCAGGTATGTTTTTGATGCGCCGCGATGCGCTGCGAAGGAGCTTAGGCACGAACTAACCGGAGAGCCAGGCATGATGAAATGAAAGACTTACGGTGTATGACTTTTACCTCCAAAGGCACTGCAGAAGTCATCGTCGCAGGACTCCAGGACACAATGCTCGTCATCGACCTTAATAAGGGCGAGGTCGTGAAGCAGGTCAGTAGCCCTTTGATGGCGGGTTGAAATGGCGATTGACGGCATTTGCCAGGTACCTACGGAGCATCAGTATTCCATAATGAAACGCGGGCGCTACATCTGTGCCGCCACAAAGAGCGGATCGGTGAACCTCCTGGACCCAGTCAGCTTTGCTGTAATCAAGACTTGGAATGCTCACTCGGCGTTGATCAACGACATGGACGCTCAGCATGACTTCATCGTCACTTGCGGATACTCCCTGCGGCAAGGACAAAATTACATGCTGGATCCATTCCTCAATGTCTTCGATATCAAGAAGATGTCTTCGATGCCCCCGATCCCCTTTCCCGCCGGAGCTGCTTACGTGCGGATGCACCCACGGATGCTGACGACCAGCATCGTCGTCTCGCAAACCGGGCAAATGCACGTGGTGGATCTCATGAACCCCAACACCAGCAATGTTCGGCAGGCGAATGTTCTTACCTACCTCAGCATGTTTGAAATAGCACCTTCTGGTGAGGCCATGGCACTCACTGACCCAGAGTGCTACATTCACCTTTGGGGATCACATTCGAAACTTCACTTCGTAGATCTCCCGACTCCCATCGAGTTTGCGAGCGCAGAGGAGCCGCTGCCTCCCATTGAGTGGACCCAAGATACGTAAGTGCATGATACTGACAGCTACCGGCTTCATTGGGACAACTCTAACGCTTCTTAGGCCTCTCAATTCGATCGGCTTACCGTACTATCGAGAGGTGCTGGCCTCAGCCTGGCCTGACATGGTTGTCGATGTTGGCGCTCCTCCGAGCAGGCTCGACGCTCAATTCGTCAACGGCATGAAACCGACCGACTTTGGATTGTATGGGCGAAATACTCGCGGCCTCCGCAGGAACCAAGCCGAAGACACTCGCAACGTGAACAAGTCGGCTCATGCTGGGCTAAAGGCGCCTAAATTCTTGAGCGAGAAAGCTCGAGAGTCAGCCAAACACGACGCGAAGAGCTTGGACGACAAAGCGGAGGATCTTCCCAGCCCATTGGCCGAAACGGAAGTCGAAAGCAAGAAATCAGAGGTTCCCGTGATGTATCGAAGTGTCGAAATAAAGTACAGCAAATTTGGCGTGGACGACTTTGATTTTGGGTACGCTGGATCACAAATACGTGGCTTGGCGACCAATCGCTAACCGAACACAGGTTTTACAACAAGACTCGCTACTCTGGCCTAGAGATTCACATCGCAAACTCATACGCCAACGCGCTTCTCCAGATGATGAACTTTACGCCCATGGTCCGAAATCTGGCACTCCAGCACGCGGCAACAGCATGCGTTGGCGAAATCTGTCTGCTTTGCGAACTCGGGTTTCTCTTCGATATGCTACAGAAAGCGGATGGATCTATATGTCAAGCAACAAATTTGCTGAGAACTTTAAGCAGTCATCCTCAAGGTGAGACTCATCTTTGCCCGCATTGTCGGATGTCGTGATGCTGATATTCGCAGCTGCTCCTCTTGGACTTCTTGAGGAAGACTCGCATGGATCGTCTCTGAACGTCATGTTGCAAGGACTCACACGATTCTTCATGGACAAGATTGTGCAAGATTTCAAAAGTATTTCGCCGTCTTCAACTGCCATGGAACAGGTATGCTTCACCCTTGGTATTCAAGACATCCAGGGAAAATTCTGACCGCTTGTAGACCCTCGCAACCTCGGCGACTAGCTCTATTAGGTGCATGAACTGTCGGAGCGAGTACACTAGACCTGGATCGACGTTTGTCAATGACTTGCTATATCCTTCAATGGTAAGTAATTTTAGAGAGCATTTGACCATTACCACTGACATTTCTTGAAGAAAGCGCCAGGCCGCAATGGCAAGTCGCCGCGCGTCACCTTTTCTCAAGTTCTTAAGAGTAGCGTTGAGAGAGAGACGACATCCAAAGGCTGGTGTAGTCGATGTCAACGGTATCAAACTATAGCCACGAGGAAAACGATTCACAGCATTCCGGCCGTCTTAATGCTTAACACAGCGATTACGAGTCAGGAACATCGGATGTTGTGGTCAACGCCGGGTTGGCTGCCGGAGGAGATTGGCATCATCGTCGACCAGGGTCAGTTTTATTGCTACGAGGGAGAGGATCTGAAACTCCACCTCCAGCGAGGGATGCATAACATAACAGTATACTCGCTTATTGGCCTGGCCATCAACATCGAGAGTGGCCAGACGCAGAAGCCTCATCTTGCGGCTATGGTTAATGGTGAGTTCTTTCATCGCCCCCTCTTTTTTCTTTTGGCTGGGCTTCAGCGCTAACGACTCCGAAGTCGCACATGCCCAGCACGAAGCACCTGGGCAGAGCCAGTGGCATTTGTTCAATGATTTCCTGGTCCGCCCCGTGAGCACCGAAGAAGCGCTCACGTTCAATACGACTTGGAAGGTGCCATCGGTCGTAACCTTTCAAGTCAAACATGCGAACAACAAGATCGACAATGAGTGGAAGAACCATCTCGACACTACAATTTTATACCATGATTTGAAGTAAGCATGAAGGATCTATGGCCTCTTCGGACTAGGCTAACTCGATTTCTAGCCCCAACTTGAACTCTGGTAGTAAGAGTTACCAGATTTTGGATCCTGAAACGGAACGCCCCGGACCAGAGTCTATCATTGCACTGGACACGGAATTCGTCGCAGTGCGGCAGCCGGAAATCGAAATGAACTCAGATGGCGAGCGAGAGACGATCCGGCCGATTGTTTACGCGCTCGCCCGGACATCCGTCGTGCGCGGCCAGGGCGAGAATGAAGGCTCTCCGTTCATCGACGACTACATTGCCATCAGAGAACCTATAGTCGACTATTTGACATCCTACTCCGGTATCACGCAAGAGGACCTCGATCCGCGAATCTCGAAACACAGCCTGCTGCCACTCAAAATGGCATACAAGAAGCTCTGGATCTTACTGAACCTGGGGTGTAAGTTCCTGGGCCACGGATTGAAACAGGACTTCCGCGTCATCAACATCCACGTACCGAAAACGCAGGTCATCGACACCATCGACCTGTTCTTCCTAAAGTCCCGCCTCCGCAAGCTCTCCCTCGCCTTCCTGGCCTGGTACCTGCTCAAGGAAGACATCCAGATGGAGACGCACGACTCCATCGAAGACTCGCGCACCGCGCTCAAGCTGTATAGGAAGTATCTCGAGTTCCAGGACGCGGGCATCTTGGAGACGATGCTGCAAGACATCTACCGCGCAGGTAGGGACGTTAACTTCAAGCCCCCTAGGAAGGATGACTTGGACGTTCAGCGGGTAGACACGCCGCCACTACCGGCGGACGGCGCGACGCCGGGGCCGTCGACGCCAGTGAGGAAGGCCATTGGATTGGCGGCGCCGACGCAGGGGTCGACTGGATTTGGTGGCGCCAGCTGGACACCGGGCAAGGGCTCGCCACTAAGGTAGAGAAGGATTTGTAGAGAACGTTCGAAGCTTCGTGTTGGAATATCAGGAGGCGTGAAGCAGCAGCTTTCAGGAAGTTGGGATGCGGGGCCCTGCCTTATCGACAATGGTATCTCCATTTGATCGGAGGTCCCCTATACGTAGGATATCGAATACTGTGCAGTGCTTGCAAAAGCTTAGCTCAAATAGAAACCAAGGATATCGTTTTAAGCCGAAATGTCATCCCCCCTACGCGCTCTATGCTATGACCGTCCTCAAGAACCTCTTAGCGTACTATTCAACAAGCCATCGTCCCTCTCGAATCACCCATCAAACGTCTAACAAGACAGGGAACGACGCCCACGGAGAAGGAAATGGCAGCGGTACACATCCAGACAACAAACTTCCAACGCCGTCTATGCATTAGTCTCGAGAAACGTTCTTGCGCTGCCGCTAAGGGGGGTCCGGCGTTTCGCCACTTCGAAGCCGAGCTCTGCTCTTCGGCTTCCCTCTCGAAACCAGCTCACAACAGATCCGTTGCCCTCGTGGCAGACTTATCCGCTCGCGCGTGTCATCCTGGCCTTCGGCCCCGCTGCGCTACAGTTCGGACTCGGCGCCGTTGGTGGACATTTGCATGGGACTGCCGTTCTGGTTTTGCCGTTGGCGCAGGCGAGCGTTCCCAGCTGGCCGTCGCCGAGCTACGACACGGCCGTTCATATTGGCATTCTCATCGTCATCCTCGGAATCGCCAAACTGCTCCAGATAGATCTTAGCCTCGTCCAACTCGTTGATGTCCTCCGGCCGGTCGCGCAGCCACTGCATCCGAGGCCCAGAGCGGGCTCGCTCCGATACCCGGAAGCCATAGATCTTCGGTTCGTAGATGTGGCCTGGACCGAGGCTTGGCGCGATATTCTTGGAATAGATGCCGTTCAGAAGGCTCTGATCGGCGGGGACCCTTGATGTCGCGCTCGAGAGGACGTCTGCGCCGCGCTTGGTAAGGTCGTATTCGGGGAAGGTGAGGAGGAAGAGGGCACCGAACGTGCGTCCGAAAAATGCTCCATCGACAGTCTGGAAACGGCTATTCGGGGGAACGTAGACGTCCAGGCAGGCTGGGCAGAAGAGCTTCACCGTATCCTCGCCTGGTATGTCGGAGAGGCCCACGGGCAACGTTCTCGCTTGCTCGCAGTTCGTCCGCGGGCAGCAGCCAAAGTGACCAAGCTCGTATTTCTCGCTCATCTGTTGGATGCCGGCGCGAGAGCATATGAAGCGCTGGTGGATGAGGCCGTAGAGCATCTCAGCTGACGACTCGATGACAGACAGGTCGCTGGCCATCCTACTGTGATGCCGTCGCTCGCCAGTACGCCCAGCCATCCGTTCTTGCCCTTCTCCCAAGCCAGATTCGTTCTCTTCCTCTTCCTCCTCCTCTTCGTCGTCCTCGTCGTCCTCCTCAGGTTCGACGTCAAGAATCATCTAGAAGGCCTCATCAGCAATGCGGAACCAGCGGGAGAAAACACGGCATTTTCCGGCATACCTCAAGCGCCTCCTTATACATGGCCACCTGCGTCTGCAGGCCCGTCAGGTTGAAGTCATCTTCGATGAACTCTTCCGACACCTCGGCGAAGTATTCGTGCCCCAACAAGGCGCAGAAGCTCGAGATCCAGGACTCTGTCACCCCCGAGGAAGTGGACATGGTGGCGGTGAGGAGTAGAAGGCTGGGCGCGCAGTTGCGTCCTGGAGGAGAGACGCGAACGCGTCTTGGTCGCCCTCGTGTCGATGGGCTCTAAGTCTCACCTCCTTATGATGGAGGCGGGGTGCTTTGGCGCTTATCGTGAATGGAGGGTCGCGCGGGGTGGCAGGGCGGGCGTGAGCAGCGGTGTTTTCGCTCGTGGGGCCAAGGGTGGTGCGCAGGTGGTCGGCAGACGGCAGATGTCGTCGTGTTGGGATGGGTAATGCTGCTTCGTCTTCCGACAGACCAGGCCTGTGCTCGTGCCGCTGCGAATTGGGTTGGAGGTGGGCGAAGGGGTGGTGGGTGGACTCGATAAGACGGAATTGGAGCTAAGAAAGCTGTGCGTGCCGCCTGGACGTTGTCGCCACGGCGCCTTGGTTTTGCCGATCTCCGGCTCGTGTACGACGACTAACTTAGAGAGCGCGGCATCTCACGCCGACCCCCATTGTTCTCACATTTTAAAGCCGAACTTTTTTTAATCTCTTGCTGTCCCAGCTCAAGGCAATGAAGAGGGCAGTTCGATGCAGCACGGCATGGAAGCGCTGTTCTCATGAGGCTTTTCGTCGCGGGCTTGCCTCGTTGGCGCCCGTTGAGGCTGCCACGGCGTCAGCCAACGGCGGTCCGGATATCCAGGCATTTCGACAAAGGGCTTTGGCTTCCAAGAAGCCATTATATTTTCGCCACGATGCAGGATCCCCAAGCATGCAGCTGCCGGCCCTGAAAAAGTGGTTTAGAAACGAGCCGTCTGCGCGGCGATCTTTGTCAACCTATATGGCCGACTTCGAAGACTGGCCATTTCCCTACGAGCTGGTTCAGTCTTCACCCGAGAAGCAGCGTGCCGTGGCTAGTTTCCGTGACTGGCTTATGGCGAGCTCGGCCTTGGCGGATCAGATCATGGCCGGGATTTTGCAATCTGCCTTGACTGAAGGAGCGCAAGGACGCTTCTTCCAGCTCTATAGTCCTTTGAGGCTTCTGATCAAGGCGCTCGAATTCAACAAAACGCAAGACCCTGACGCCTTAAGCACGTTGGAGCTGTACATAGCACAATCTTCGCTTTCAGACCTACCGCAACCCTTGCAGAACGACCTGCCCACCCCGGAACTTGTCCAGCGCGCCGGCAAAGGCGACGTGTACGATTCCTCCATTTGGCTCGGCACGGAGCCGACATACACGCCACTACACAGGGATCCGAATCCGAACCTGTTTTGTCAGCTATGCAGCCGTAAATACGTGAGACTACTGCCACCGCTCCTCGGCGACCGGCTCTTCTTCGAGGTGCAGGTCAAACTACGCAGGCACGGCAACAGCCGCATCCGAACAGCCGAGATGATGGAAGGAGAAGAGAGGGAGGTGTTGCACGACGCCATATGGGGCAAGGAAGCTTTGCCGAGTGAATTGCATGAGGTGGAGCTGCAGCCTGGGGATGCCTTGTTCATTCCTGACGGATGGTGGCACTCGATCAAGAGCACGGAGACGGCTGGGGAGCTGAATGGCTCAGTCAACTGGTGGTTTCGATGAGTGGCAATGGGTTGCTAGAAGACGGAATGCACAAGCCTGACACAGCAAGCGACTGTCCAATGCTCAAGAGCCCTGCCCAGGCCTGCAGATGATCCAATTCAGATACCCGAACGGCCACAGATGCACCTCCCTCCCGCTTTGAACTTCCCATCTGGTCGTGTCTGCGCCACAGCTTCTCAGAAGAGCCTCGACCTCCTCGGCTGTCCGCACTCTCAAGCACGAGACGATGCCATCAAAAGTCAGTACGAATGCAAGAAGCGGGGAGAAGAGGACCATCGCCGGAGATCGCCACCGCCAAGCGAGGACCGGCGAGATGACTATGGAGACAAGTCCCAGCATCAAAACTGTGAGGCAACTTCTCAATGTGCGCTCCGGCAACTCGAAGATGGCAAATCCATCACTCGTTTCGACCGTGTCCTTCAAGACCTTCCTGGCCAATGGGTCATCGAAGTGGTGGAACGACAGGTTGAACAGCCGCATCACCTTCTTGTCTCGCCTCACCAGCTTGTCTGGCGCGCTGGTCGCATCCACGCTTTGGCTTTCATATGTGATGCGCGGGTTCACACGAGCCACGCGATCCCAAGCCGCGATATTAGGGTGCAAATCAGTGAGGACAAAGTCAACGGGCGGAATGCCCTTGTCCCGCAGGAGTGCGTTGATGACGCGCTCCATATACGGCGTAGGCCCACCGCCGCCTGCGCAGAAGTCGATGAAAGTGTACAAGGGTAGGGTGGCGCCGAGATTATTGATCAGGATGGTTGCCGCCAGGTGAGCTGGGGGATATTTGAGGGGTGGAGTGGTGGTCTTCCATGCCTCAGTGAGGCAATCCTGGACAAGAACACGGAGGAACTGTGGGAACCTGACGCGATTTCATAAATGTCAGCAACAATCTGCCGCAGAATAAAGCTTTCGTCGCGATGCTGAGCGTTGCTGGCTCACGAGCACGGCGACGATGTGGTGTCACAAAGAGATGGCCCCGCAAGGATTACTTGTCACCTACCACGGCTGGTCGTCAATCTCAAAAAGGTGCATACGTGGAACGAGCGGTGCCATTTTCAATGATTTCTTGCCCGTAGCATTGATAAAGATGGCGATGGCAACATAGGAAATTCAAATGTCCAGGCGAAGCCTTCGGCGGGGACACGAAGTGACGCAATACATATTATACTGAGACAAAAAGGTCGGCCGCCTCAACCATGCAGGCGCCCCTCAAGTACCATGCATGCAAGGTCGCTGCTGCCCCCAACAAACCCCCTCTTTCAACAACTTCTCGAAATTTTCATATGTCGTGCATGCCCATGTGAGACCACCCAGATCAAGGCCGAGGCTGAACGGCATTCGGGGTTTCTGTTCTACTCTGTGTGGCAGTCTGTATAAGGATCAAATCCGACGCGCCTTTCTGCATCGCTCCGCACTTTCAGCTCCGGGACCGACGTCTCCTCCAAGAAGAACGTCAATATGTGGTCTGGGGTGGACAGGTGGGATGCCTGTTGCACCTCTTGGAGACCAGCCAGGCGAATCAACATTTCTATTAGGGATAAAGAGGAAGCGATGGCGCCGAACGGCGACCGCGCCACGAAGTCTAGGGCTTCTGCTTCATTTATTCCTGGCGCCTCTGGCGACAAACTTCTGCGCGCTGGTGAACTGCCAGAACCCAATGCTGGCTGAAGCGAGATGTTTCTAATCTGAACAGCCAGATTAGAGTCGAGGGAAGCCCGACCAAGGGCTGGCCTCGATCTTGGCTCTTGATCTTGACTGTCCGGATCACCGTCCACGCTGTCCGAATTGACTTCTGTGTCGCTCGTGTCAGCCTCCTCCTCGTCTTCCTCGTATGCCTCAAAGGCTATCCACTCGGGATCAAGATGCTTTGGCAGCGTTGAGGAATAGGGTGCTTGGCTTGGTTGATCCTGGGGGCCAGCAGGGTTGGTGCTGGATATGCCCTCTCTCAGTTGTTGCTCATTTTCTGCTTGATCCTTATTCTCGTCTTGATCATTGTCGCCGCTTTCCATGTCATTGAATACACATTGACGCAAGCCATCGCTCGTCTCGGACAATCGAGGCGCTTTCAAGTCTCGCTTGAGGAGTAGGACGGGGCTATTCTCCCCATCCGCGGCGCTTCCGACGTTCAATATTCTCCCGGTAACAGTGTAGAAAATCTTGGACAGCTGATAAATGGGAATATTTTCCCGTATACCGGCTTTCAGAATGCCGTGACATGGTGATGCGTCATCGAGCTCATCATGAAATCTCCCATCGTCCAAGTCTTCGATAATCTCCAAGTGATAGGCGTAGTCGGGAATATTGTCCGCGTTGGATCCTGGGCTGGCGCTGGCCAGTTCATCATCCCGGTGAATGTTGGACTGTTGCTTCTGAGCCGACCGGCAGAGACGCACTCGCGTCTTGTGGGCGACCTCCTGCCAGAGTGGCTTTCTTTCATCCTTGCCTAGCCCGTAGACTGGTTTCTGAGCCCGAGTGGAGCCTGGTGCGCCTGATTCCTGGGATGCATGACCTAAGAATAGCATGTAAAGGGACAGGTAGAATGCCGGACCGATTTGGACGGATCGAGTCGGATCTTGGGCATATTGCGTGTCGCCAACTATAAGCAGGGTGCTTGCCTGGAGGAGCCTTGACGGTGAGACACTCGCTGGTAGTGATGTCGACAAGGACTCTCCGGATGCTGCGATTGCAAGCTGCAACAGAGGTATCTCTCGGTCGATCCGATCTAAAAGGCCCTTGATGTCGGTGATAACTTGACGCAGAAGCTCATGGTGCGTGTCGTGTTTCGTGGGTGGCGGAACAACCCCCTCGCATAGATGCTCTTTGTATGCGAGGACTCCCTCAATCCTGCGGCCCAAGGAGATGATCTGCCGATGGAGCGATTTGGTCAGAGGCACTGCCGATTCGAGAAAAACATTTCCACGACCGGACCTGCGAGACATGTCAGACAAATTTTGGGGCTTTAAAAGGGGCTGTTTGGCTGACTTGAACTCGACGAGGTCGATCGCTGGCGATATGACCTGGTGTAAGTGGTCAGCTGAGCCGTACCCTCACAGCGAAGTCGTAGATATCGGTATGCACCTTGATTTTGCTGTCGAGAAGTTTCTGGAAGTTCTTGAGCTCGAGATACAGCTTCTTCTCATCGACTGATTTCCTCAAGAGCTTTGAACATTGGTCGAGTGCATAGGAAGATGTTAAAGCGATAGAGGACCGGATTGCGAAGCGCATGGCCTGCACGCCAACCGCGGCTAGGAACTCGTCCATGGCTCGAGGAAAGGATGGAGTATCTCGGTTGAACGAGCAGGCCAGGATTCGGAGGCGGTCACATAATGCCAAACGCGTCGTCCTCATTCACTGCTCAAGGAAATGCCTTGGGCAGCTGCGTGGACTGACACACTGCGTTTGTAGTGTAAGCGCAGGCACCGACAGCACAGGGAGAGCGTACAGTGCGAAAAGGAGTCGGGCCGCTAGAGGCAGGTGTTTTTGTGGTTATGCTCTGAGGCCATGGGGTAGCCTCTATACGTGTTTTCAGAGGAATTTTCCCCCGTCAAGCCCGAATGCTAAGCTTCACTGATCCCGTATATTGACTCTTTTCGCATGAAACATTTTATCAGAACCAAGAGCGGCTCACAAGACGCCGAATCTTGACTCATCTTCGAGAGCGGTTCCTCAGGCCAGGCCGCTGCCTAATCGTAATACAGTGAGTCAGAACCTGGATAGCACGGTACCAGCCCCTCCAAAGAACACCTCCTCCCCGCGTCATGGTGGTGGGGCACGAATTTTCACAACCTCCACCACAGCGACAAACGAGGAAGAAAGCACCCTCTGGCTTGGAGACAAACCCTTCGATTTGCTGCCCGAGCATCGCTGTGCCGACCAACCCTCGAGGCAGACCCTTTCGCCAGATCTCGTCCCCGACACCAGGCTGCTGCGGCGTCACTACAAGTGGCACGATCCGAGCCGACTCCCTGAAATCGACTCCTCTCTTCCGACGTCCGTACCGACACCATGTCCAACCTCAACTCTTGGGAGGACGATCCTGCTGCCCAGGATGAGAACCTCTCCCGGCAAGCGCAGCAGCAACTCAACGTGAACCCCCAGAACCCCGCCCAGGCGCAAGGGAGCTTCCGCCCCGGTATCGCGTCTTTCCAACCTGGCGCTCAGTCTTTCCAGCCGGGCCAACCCTACGCTGGAGGATATGCGCCTCAATACCAGCAGCAATACTACCAGCAAGGCTACTATCCCCAGTACGGCCAGCAACAGCAGCAGCAGCAGCAGCAGCAGGGCTTCAACCAGTACAACCAAGGATACGGCGGAGGCTTCAGCCAAGGATACAACCAGGGCTATGGTGCGTCTACCTGTTTATCTCGAGTCTTGCGGAGGAGCTAATTGTGACAGGCGCAGGATATCCCCAATATGGCCAGCAAGTGCCGCAGACTCAGCAACCTGCGGCTGCCCAAGCTCCCAAGGCGGCTCCGAAGCCTTCGGCCGCTGACAACGCCGCCGCAGCCAAGCCGGCTCCGAAGCCTGTGTTGACGAAGGAGGGCGGCACAAAGGTACTCACCATCGGCGGCGACGATGCTGCTGCGCCGAAGCCCAAGGCGAAGGTGCTCTCGATCGGGGGGACTTCCGCGCCAGCCAAGGCGAAGGAAGAGACGAAGGCAGAGGCTAAGACGGAGCCTTCTGACAAGCCTGAGGCAGGACAGAAGGCCACAGCAACCAAGGCTATCGAGAAGACGGGTGAGAAAGCTGGAAAGGCCGCCGCATCTGGGAAGACATCGCCCACCCCTTCCTCCGGCCGCTCAAGCCCGTCTGGACCCGGCGAAAAGAAGGCCCAACGCGAGGTTGACGCAGTCACGAAAGAGCAGACCGCGGATGTCGACGATGAGACTCTCAAGGAAATTTACGGCAAGGAGCACGTCAACATCATCTTCATTGGCCACGTTGATGCTGGCAAGTCAACCTTGGGCGGCTCTATTCTCTGGACTACCGGCATGGTTGACGAGAGAACCATGGACAAATACAAGAAGGAGGCCAAGGATCTCGGCCGAGAGTCTTGGTACCTGTCCTGGGTCATGGACTTGACGAAAGAAGAGCGGTCCAAGGGAAAGACTGTGGAGGTTGGCAGGGGCTTTTTCGAGACGGACAAGCGACGATACAGCATTCTCGATGCCCCTGGCCACAAGACGTACGTTCCGAGCATGATCGGAGGTGCGTCGCAGGCCGATGTTGGCATCTTGGTCATTTCAGCTCGCAAGGGCGAATATGAGACTGGATTCGAGCGAGGAGGACAGACTCGCGAGCATGCCATGCTTGCCAAGACCCAGGGTGTCAACAAATTGGTGGTGGCCATCAACAAGATGGATGACCCTACTGTGGAGTGGTCGCAGGAACGCTACCAGGAGTGCACGACGAAGCTGTCGCAGTTCTTGAAGGGAACAGGATACAACCTAAAGACGGACGTCTTTTTCATGCCTGTTGCTGCCCAACAGTCGCTCAACATCAAGGAGCGGCTTCCCGCGGGCGTGGCGCCGTGGTGGGATGGCCCCTCGCTGTTGGAATACCTCGACAACATGACGGCTCTGGAGCGCAAGGTCAACGCTCCGTTCATGATGCCCGTCAATGCCAAGTACCGCGACATGGGCACCATGGTCGACGGCAAGATCGAAGCTGGTGTGGTAAAGAAGGGCATGAGCCTGATCATGATGCCTCGAAAGCAGGCGGTGGAAGCGGCTGCCCTCTACGGCGAGCAGGAGGACGAGGTGCCGGTCTTGCAATGCGGCGATCAGGTGAGGATGCGACTGAAGGGCATCGAGGAGGAAGACGTTCTGCCTGGCTTCGTGCTGTGCTCGCCGAAGAGACTGGTGCACTGCGTTGCCGAGTTTGAGGCCCAGATCCGAATCCTAGAGCTGAAGACCATCCTGACGTCGGGCTTCAACTGCGTGCTGCACGTGCATTCGGCAATTGAAGAGGTGACGTTCGCGGCTCTCCTGCACAAGCTGCAAAAGGGAACCGGCCGGAAGAGCAAGACCGCCCCTACCCACGCCAGGAAAGGAGACAGCATCATTGCGAGGATGCAAGTGATTGGTGGAGCCGGGTCGGTATGCGTGGAGAGGTTTGAGGACTACCCTCAGATGGGCCGGTTCACTCTGCGAGACCAGGTAGGATTGACCACCCCTTGTTGTGTCGCACGGCTGGCATACTTACACTCAATTAGGGACAAACGATTGCCATTGGCAAGATCACGAAGCTCATCACCGCCGAGGAGGCCAACTAAACAGCAGCATCCGGAATGGCACGAGGCGAAAATTGCGAGGCAGGCAAGCATGTTGGTTAGAAATGGGATAAAGCATGGGAGAATAGCCGGGCCGACAGGTGAAGCGTGCCTCTCAACCTTCAACCTGCGTGACAGAGGCAGACAGGTCGGAGATTGACGGAGAGTTACGACGACGGGAGGAGTGCATGGGCAATTAAGATGACGACTTGCAATATAGATGGGCGAAAAGAAAGCCATTCCCTGCAACCACGGGGCGATGACGGTTCGAAAATGGCGATGAGGCGTGAAGACTGTGCTCTAATGCCATGAAGCACCACAGGAGGATACGAGCAGATAACGATCTCAACTACGCTCCCTATTCGCCGACGGGCACAATCTCGTAGTACTTGTAGATGATTGCGAATCGTGCCTATCTGGCGGATGGGAAGAACTTGGCGACTTCGGCGTGTACTCCGTACCCACAGCGCAGACCAGCCGGTGACGTCGCGGCATGTGCTTGAACGGCGGCGCCTCGTCTGGAAACACGGGCAGACGCGGGTTCCTGGTTGAGATAGAGGCGTGTCCAACCACTCGACGAGCTACCTGGCACTAATCCGAAACGCATACGGAGCACGACGGGACTGCAATTGCTTCGCCGAACGGCACGGAATACACATCGTGAAATACGTCACTGACGGGCACGAAAAAGAGCCGGGCAGGCAGCCTGAGGCTAAGCCCTGGTGCCCCTGCCCCGAGCCCGAGACGGAGCGGCGCAGGAGTGGGCCTGTGGGAGCCCGAGCGTGGAGACGAGGCGAAAAGACAGGGCGCCGGGAGGCCTGAACGGATGCGGAAGGTATCCAGGGGCGGAGTCTGTTATGTAAGAGGCATTTGGAAGGGAGAGTCAGGGCAAGGGAGGAGGGGGCGGAGGAAATATAATCGCGGGCGTTTCCACGGAGGCCTGCAGTCGAGCTGGAGTTGAATCGACAGCCGAAGATCTGGGGTTGCCATTGTAAGCCACGCGCAGCGTGGGATGGAGGGGCAGAGGGCAGCCCGCCAGGGGGGGGACCAGGACAACGGCCGTCCCAGGATTCGAGTTTTCCTTGTGCGTCTCGTTTTTCGCCTCGTCTCCCGTGTGACGCGGCACTGGCCCCGGGCTATGCATTCCTATTAATAACGGCAAAGGCCCAAAATGCATGGCAAAGAAGGAGAAAAAAGCCCAGGCTCCAGAGGGCGTGCGCATAGCAGGCGACGGACTGGCAGGGAAATCTTAAGCCGACTGGGACGGGCGCCGTCGCGGAGAAAGTCGGAACGGCGGCACGGAGACGGACAGCCAATCACGGGGCGGAGCGGTCGTGCGCAGCGGGCGGTGCCGCGGAGCCGAGACCTTTTGACGCTCCGGCCCAAGGCCGGGTGTGTGTTGCTGTAAGTTCAATGTTAGGCAGCTCCAGTGCCACGGCGCGCAGGGGGAGGCGTGTGCATCCCAGTGCGTGTTTCTGCTTTTCCGCATCGACAATGAAATTTGTCGATGCCTGTCTCGTCTCAAGTTGCCGAGGACCGACGTGCGTACCAAGGACTTGGAAATGGCAGTAGTACGGAGGCCGCCCCGTTTGCATTACGGAGCGGACCCATTCGAACAAGATCTCTGACGGTCATGTGGCCAAACACGGACGGGACTGGGCTGGGCTGGGGTAACAGTTTTCGGATCGCGGGGTACTCGAGCCAAGCCAAGCCAGGCCAGGCCAGGACTGTTCTCGGCTTACACGCTGAGCTGTCCAGGTGATGCAAAAGAAACAGAGGACATGGTCAATATTGACCTGTTCCATTGCCACGTATTGGCAGGCTGAGCTCTTTGCCGTCCGCGCTCGTGCGGCAGGGCGGCGTCGCAGCGGGCGTCGACGGCCAAGACGTCGGTCCATGCAGGCGTACGATTACGCTCATGCCGGCCAGCAATGTGTACCTGCAGGGCCGCCAGAGAGGCAGAAATGGGAATGGAGCGGCCGTGTGAATCGCATCGCACGGGTGACGTCTCTGCCATTGGTGCTGGCGCGGGCGCTGGCTGGGCCCGGCAATTGAGGCCATGACGCTGCAGTGACGGCAGCGGCTCCCTTCCCCTGGCCGACGTTTGGGGCACGATGCCAACCACGGTACCGACTTGCAGCGCCTGTAGCCGGCGGTTGGGCAAGTCGCCTCCGAATCCTCTGGGAGATTTCGGACAAGCGGCAGCGATGTCGGTGAGCGCAGAAAGATTCAAAAGCGAGCCATACCGCCTGTTCGTCGCGGCGCGATCCTGCAGCAAGCACGCACTCGCCGAGAGCCCAGCTGTCTAGCTATCCGTCTGTCCCCGTCGTCTCAGCTTCCTCCGCCGTTGACGGTATCGCCGCGGCGATCGAGGCCCTCGCTTCACGATCCCCAACCGCACCCGAACAGGCATTCCAGCAAACCCACAGCGCTGGCCGTCCCCGTCTGGAACACCAGGCCGCCCACGGAACACTCTGCACTCCCCTGCCCCCGCCGCCGCCGCCCCCCGCCCGCTACCACACCCCGCCTGGGGCTGAAGGAACGCACGCCAATCCCCGCCAACGGAAAGAAAGCCAAAAGCCTCTGCTCGTTCCGATATAAATTCGTGAGGCCGTCCCTTTGCAGCGGCCGCACACGCCCCCCACCCCTGTGGTCCACAAGCGGCAGCCCGACGCCGTCACCAGAAGACTCTCAGTGTAGCTATCATCGAGTCCACGACGTAGCTCGCAACAGGAGCTCAAGCTTGCTTGCTGCGCAACACAAGGCGCCGGTTTACCGCTTCGCGTCTCGTGGAGCATTTTACTCTCTCGGTTTCCACTTGTGGAGCGAGCCTTTGGGCGAATTGCACGCCCGGCGCCACGAGCTTTTTGGCACACGCGAGCACACACGACTTGTCTCGTTCACAAGCTCGACGCACACACACACTCACACGCCCCCCCTCTCCACCCGTTGCCTCTCCACCCCCTTGGCCCCCCTCGGCCGTGACAAGCCAGGACGAACGGACCCAGAAAAAGTGCAAGTTGCCAAAGCCGAGATCGAGGGATTGTCCGGCTGCCCCAAGTTTAAATACAAAACCATGAAGGACCCCGTCGTCAGGACCGCATCTCCCTACACCGATCCCAACGTCAAGAGCCCCAAGTCCAAACTCCAGGAACGTGGTGGTGATTTGCGCAAGAGTGAGTCCGTCCTGTCTTACACGGGCATCTCGACGTCCCTGTGTCGGCGCCGGCTAACACGCTGCCGACAGTGATTTCCAGCAACGTCAACAAGACCTCCCTGCACCCGGGTGGTGTTCAGTAAGCTCGCCCTTTGCTTCGCCAGGCGGCATTGCTGTGCAGGGCGTCGGCTAACATGATGCTCGCGCAGGCCTCACCGCGAACACACCGAGCTCGGTATGCTCGATTCGCCTACGGCGCCGTTTGGCCAGATGCTAACACGTCGCAGAGGAGGAGCTCCACGAGACGGCTCACATTGACTACGATCGCGTCGCCATTGTACGTTGAGAGTCGTGCCCCTTGACACGTCGGCTGGCACTGACTGAAGGCCGTTTGCAGATCCACAACCCTTCCGTCGCCGCGCTCTACGAAGATGCCCTGGTCTACGAGACGGGCACGGCTATCACGTCGAGCGGCGCCCTGACTGCCTACTCTGGCAAGAAGACGGGCCGATCGCCCCTCGACAAGCGAATCGTCAAGGAGCCTTCGTCCGAAGAGAACATCTGGTAAGTCTACCCGCCCCTGTCGATGCGCCGTGCCTTGTGCCCTGCGGCTAACCACGACGTCTGCAGGTGGGGTCCCGTCAACAAGCCCATGTCTCCCGAGGTAGGTCGTCTCGTGCTTCTTTTTCTCTCTTTGCCTCAACGCCCGCATGCCTTGGTCGCCCGGTCATGCGCGCATGCCCCGCGCTAAGTCTTCCTGTCACTATGACGCCAGTGGAGAGCAGCGCGGCGCGGCTCAGTGCAGCGCAGCGCATCGGGACGCTGAGGCAGCAGCCTCGGCAGTGGCTCCGTTACGGGCCAAGCCGGGCTGCGCTGAGCTGTGCTGACGCCGCGAGCGAGTTGGTCATCGCCCGCGCTCTGACTGCGCTGTGCCGCGCCGACCTGTGGGCATCGTCACGGCCCAGTCAGTGACGGTCGCTTTTTTCCAAGAGTCAATTACCCTGCTCCCCATTGGCGTCATGGCCACCCCGCCCATCTACCTTAGCTGGCTCGTGTCTGCCCCGCCGCCACTTGCCGCTTCCTTGCAGCCGAGCTTAAGCGATCCCCCGAACGCACGCAGCTCCTCTGATCCGGTCCGATCCGATCCGGTCCCAGGCAGGACGGACGGACGTACAGGCAGACGGACCTGCTGCGGCCGCGGACGGTTTCACGTGAAGCCGGGGCTGAGCGCAGCAAACTGCAGGTGCATGATTTGCATGTGTCTTGCCTTGCCTGCCTCGTTGAACGCGTTGCATTGCATGCGGATCAATGTCGCGCCGCCGGTTTGGGATGAGCACTGGGCGTGGCGGCAGGTCCACCGGCACCGCACTGGCGATAGCTTCATTCGTTGCTTGATTGATTTATTGACTGTCTGACGTGACGGCGCTGACAAGCAACTCGACAGGTCTGGAAGATCAACCGTGAGCGCGCTGTCGACTACCTCAACACCCGTAACCGCATCTACGTCGTCGACGGCTACGCTGGCTGGGACGAGAAGTACCGCATCCGCGTTCGTGTCATCTGCGCCCGCGCCTACCATGCTCTCTTCATGCGCAACATGCTCATCCGCCCTCCCCGTGAGGAGCTCGAGCACTTCCACCCCGACTACACCATCTACAATGCCGGCTCCTTCCCCGCCAACCGCTACACTGAGGGCATGACGTCGGCCACGTCCGTCTCCATCAACTTCGACCAGAGGGAGATGGTCATCCTCGGCACCGAGTACGCCGGTGAGATGAAGAAGGGTGTCTTCACCGTCCTCTTCTACGAGATGCCCATCAAGCACAACGTCCTGACCCTGCACTCGTCCGCCAACGAGGGCCGCAACGGCGACGTCACCCTCTTCTTCGGCCTGTCCGGCACCGGCAAGACCACCCTGTCTGCCGACCCCAACCGTGCCCTCATCGGCGACGACGAGCACTGCTGGAGCGAGCGCGGCGTCTTCAACATCGAGGGCGGCTGCTACGCCAAGTGCATCGGCCTGTCCGCCGAGAAGGAGCCCGATATCTACGGCGCCATCCGCTACGGCTCCGTCCTCGAGAACGTCGTCTTCGACCCCGAGACGCGCGAGGTCGACTACGACGACTCCACCCTGACGGAGAACACCCGATGGTAGGTCCATCCAGTCCTGATTCCCTCGAAGACGCCAACTGACAATGCATCTAGTGCCTACCCCATCGAGTACATCAGCAACGCCAAGATTCCTTGCCTGTCTGAGAACTCGCCCTCCAACATCATCCTCCTCACCTGCGACGCCCGCGGTGTCCTGCCCCCCATCTCCAAGCTCGACGGCCCCCAGACCATGTTCCACTTCATCTCTGGCTACACCTCCAAGATGGCCGGCACCGAGGACGGCGTCACCGAGCCCCAGGCCACCTTCTCCTCGTGCTTCGCCCAGCCCTTCCTGGCCCTGCACCCCATGAAGTACGCCAAGATGCTGGCTGACAAGATCGAGCACCACAAGGCCAACGCCTGGCTGCTCAACACCGGCTGGGTCGGTGCCGGCTTCGCCCAGGGCGGCAAGCGCTGCCCCCTCAAGTACACGCGCGCCATCCTCGACGCCATCCACAGCGGCGAGCTGGCCAAGGTCCAGTACGAGACGTACGACGTCTTCAACCTGCAGGTCCCCACCACCTGCCCCAACGTCCCCGACGAGCTGCTCAACCCCAAGAAGGCCTGGACTGCCGGCGCCGAGAGCTTCCAGAACGAGGTTGTCAAGCTGGGCAAGCTGTTCCGCGAGAACTTCACCAAGTACGAGAGCGAGGCGACCGAGGACGTCGTCAAGGCTGGACCTGTCGTGTAAAGCTGGCGTTGTTTCCCTCTGTTGATGCACCACTAGAATTTTTAACGAACACCCCGGACACACACTTGGCACACGGGTCGTGTGGTCCAGCCCTCGACGCCCGCCCCCTTTTTTCTCTCTCGTTTTCTCTTTTATCATCTTGGTCTGGCGTCTTCAAATTTTGGTTTAATTTATGGAACTGGATGAAAACGAGCCATTGCCGGAAGGCAGAGTTCGGAGGTTATCGACATGCATGCATGGTTGGATAAAGGGGGAGCCGGGGCGCGGGGACAGCACGAAGAGAAGGGAAGCGTGGAAGACCCGTGGATGGAATGAATGAAGCAAAGATTGTGTGATCTAGGCAGACATCAAATGCCAATCGCTTCAACGTAAAGAGCTCTTAATGGCGTGCGAGCGTGACATCCCTTGCGTATGAACTGAGTGAAAATGATGCCTTCCTAGGATTTTGATTGGGTTGAAAGACGGCCTGGGCTCTGCGGGTCATGGAGTGAGTGTCTACCTAGGCAGCCTGGAAGTCGTCCAATAGATGCCCCAAGGAATGCTCGTAATTAGCCAAGCAGCCTAAGACCGAGGTCACAATAAAGATGAGAATGTACCATCCTATTTGCCAACTACACCATGGCTTTTGTCCTCCTCGTGAACGGCTGCGCATAAAGTACCGTTGCGACGGAGATCGTCGGCCGTGCAGCTTACTGCAGGCTGTCTCGTCTGGACCAACCACATGCAGTCTTGACGCCAGAACGGGAAAGAGGACGACGTTGTGCGTCGTCCCGCCCCCATGCAAGACAGACAGGTTTGGAATACACGCAGATGGTGCCACTCTTCTATTCGTAAATGTTGTGCTATAAATGAAGCCGTAGCCGCGCAATAAAAGTGCAAGATGGGATCGAAACAAGTATCCCGGCGAAAACTCCTGGCCCGATGCAGACAGACCTGTGTCTCTATCAAGCAATATATACATGCATCAAGAGAACCGACCAGATGAGATTTGGAGATCCCGTAGCCCCCTTTGGTATACAAAATGATAAAAGATTTCGTGGCAAGTCGCTTTTCCCAGACTCATTTTGTGCAAAACAGATTTTCGCCGGGACAGCACCCATTGTGTACGTAAAACAGCCTCCCAGAATGCTCGCGGCTCAGTACGAGTAGCGGAACTGCTTGTTCTCCTTGTCAGTTAGGTTAGCCCATACCTCGGGCTTCATGAAGGACTCCTCTTGCTCCCTGCTTCGGTCGTTGCGCCGCTTGTTGGCCCAGACGTAGTAGAGGAACAGAGAGATAGTGGTAACGGCGCAGCCAGCCTGCGTGCCCATGACGGCCAGCTTCGCTGGGTGGTAGTCGGGGGCATCCCTAGCCTGGAAAGTCTGGGGACCGATGATATTTCCGAGGGAAAAGGAGCCGCTCACAAGGGCCGCAGCAAAGGCTCGCTTGGTGCCACCGGCGCAATTGACAACAGTCCACTGCATAGATGTCAATTACAGATCACAACAAGCTAGGGAATCTGGAAACTTAAAAACCTACATTGTAGAAAATTGTCAGGGGAGCGACAACGGCGTTGACAAGGTAAATGCCGGCAAGGACGCCAGATGGGTTGGTCTTGGGGTTCAAGAATGACATCAGCGCGCCTCCAATGATGCTAGAGAAAGCGTTAGCATCTCGTCTCAAACCCCCAGAGTCGCACAGCTACTTACGCAGGAATGATGCAGAGAATGATCCATGCCCATCGGTGCGACTGCTTGCGAATGCCAAACCCAACGAGTAAAGTAAAAAAGATGCTGACGGCGCCCGAGGGCATGTTCATGAGGGCAGCCTGCTTGGGCAGGTAGCCGAGGTTCTTGATGAGCGTGGTAGAGTACGTCGTGACGACACCGCTAGAGACGGAAAGCAGGACGACGGAGAGAATCAGAAGGTAGACCTGAGGGTCCATGAAGGCCTCGCCAATCTCCTTGAGGCGGAACTTGCGATTCTGGATGCCGGTCTGGTTGACACTGACATGCTTGAGCAAGGCCACCTTCTCGGTGTTGGAGAGCCAGCGTGCCTGCATCGGGGTGTCGGGGAGGAAGAAGAAGGTGCAGAGACCGAAGACGACGGTCAAGCACCCAAGGACAACAAACATGACGCGCCATCCAGCGAGCCCAGAACCCGGGGCGATGTGCTGGAAGCCGTACGAGACAGCACCGCCGATGATCTGGCCCAGGCCGAGGCCGAGGTACCAGAAGGAGAAGCGAGGGGCCTGCTCAGACTTGGTGTACCACTGACTGCTGATGAGCATCAGCGAAGGGCCAATGGTGGCCTCGAAGATGCCCAGGAAGATGCGCGAGACGAGCAGAGTATGGTAGTTGGTCGCAGCAGCTCCGCTGGCCGTGGCGATGCCCCAGAACGTCACATTGAAGCCGAGCCACTTGGCCGCGGGGACCTTTTGCAGAAGAAAGACTGTTGCGGCGTGTGTGGTCAGCTCCAAGTTGGAAGTCAAGATGGGCCGCGGACGCAACTTACTGTTGGGGACCTCGAAGCAGAGTAGGCCAACGAAGAGAAAGGTGGCGACGTTGGAGAATTCGCTGGGCTGGAGATGGAGGTCCTGGTTGATGCCCATGACAGCGGCATACTGCAAGGGGGCGTTGTCAGCTGGAACGACTTGTTGCGCAGATCCCCATCTAACACAAGCTCGCGAGCATTGCCGAGGAACGCAGACATCTATCAGGCTGGCGCTACTTACGTTGAGGATAACCTTGTCGAGAAACTGCATGGTGTAGCAGCAGAACATCAAAGGCACAATGTGCCAGTCGATCTTGCGGCGCAAGGCATTGATGTCGACGGCCGAGACGCCCACCGCGTCGCGGTGGTCGTCGAGGAACTTCCAGGCCGCGTCGACATTGGCGCTTTCTTTGGCGCCATTGCTGAAGCCCATGGGCGAAGTGGCATCGCTCGACGACGACGACGCTGTGCCCTGGCGGAAATTGACGTCGTGCGCCTTTTCGTCGGTGGGCGAGGTCATTGCGGTGAATGGGATTAGGGAGGAAGAAATGCAATCGAGCCTCTGCGACGACACGACACCAATGCGCCAGCGCGAGGAAAAAGAGAGAGTCGCTTAAGATGATTTAAAGGAGAAATGATTGGCGCAGGCTAGAGATGAAGCAAGAAGAGTAAGGTATGGTACGACAATCGAGTAAATTACAGCGAGGCCGCAAGTGGCGGGATGGATGCCAGCTCGTATCCAGCTCGCCGGGAGTCGCGCAAGGGGAATGGCAGAGCAGGAAGCAAGGGACCGACGGCGCGACGAGGCGTTGAAGAAGGAATTCCAGCTCGTCGCCGCCGCTCAGCTGCCATTAAAAGAGGACCGACGGGGGGGGGAGGCGATGTCTTAGCCCGAGGTCGGGCTCGAGAAGCACAGAAGTCTTACCATTTCCTGCGAGCAGCAACTCTACAGAGGTCGGGCCAACCGCCGTGCGCCAAGCGCAGGCTAGCACGGGGCGTGCTAACCCGTCTGGACGCGCTTGGGGCGCCCCTGGCGTGCCTGGTGCGCGGGTAAAGTTGCGGCCATTCGGGAGTGAATGGCATGGCAATGGAGCCGTGGCTTGGGCCGTGGATGGCGTGGCGGGAGAATTGGGACCGAGGATGTGGAGGATTGAGCGGGTTGGCCTTGCGGACTCGTACGAGTGCATACGAGCAGATCACAGCGCAGAGCTTCTCCGGACTGAAGCAGTCGTTCGTGCGACCCGCGGCGGCGGCGGCTGCTGTTGGGCGGCGGACCTTGCGTGCTGCCCACGTTGTATCGCCATGCACGGCCAGCATGCGCCCGCCTGCCCACCCACCACCCACACAGACACCCACACCCACACATGCCGACATGCATGCGTTGGCTGGCTGGCTGGCTCGGCAAACCTCGCTCCCTGCCTTACACTAACACAGTACCGCAGACATCTACTCCGTACGCCGCGGACTTCTCCGCAAACCAACGAGCCACGACATGCAGGGCGAGCTCTGCTACGACGGTGCAGAGTCGCATCGTCCGACTCTCGCCCACTGCGCGCGCGGCCCGGGCCACCGTGGGAAACCGTAAAAACAGGTTCCGACGGCCGCGATCCACGGGGCCTGGATGCAAACTCAGAGTTGAGGCCGTGCGTCGTGCTCCGTCCGCCGTAGCACCGCAGATGGGGAGTTGCGTGGCGGCCTGCGGGAACGCATCGTGGACGAACGACGGCGGTGGCCCTGCTCCATCGTCAACCGACCGACAGCCGGGGAGGGACCCGTTTGATCGAGAGTGGATTCCCACGGGGGGGCCCATCGGTTCACTGCCGCGTTTTTCGTACGACCAACAGCGTCCAGATCGGAATTGCGCGCATGGGAGCTGCACCTCATGCAGGCGTCGACTCCGCTCGCGGCACGTCATTCCCTTACCCATCCTTGCCTCGCATTGAGTGTCTTAATCCTCAGTGTTTCGCCCCGCCACATCCTTCCCTTTTCAGACGCGCAAAAGGGGGCATGGGAACGGCAACGGCCAGAGGCCTGAGTGCCGCGCTGTCTGTGCTACTGTAGCGTCGCCGCCGCCCACCGTCGCAGGTCGACCCGCTCGGGTCTCTCCGGGCGACTGCGGACTGCCGAGTGCTAAGCTCCCGTCAGTGGGTTGGATCGCGTCTCCCTGCCGCTGTGGTGCCCGCGGCCCGCCCATCTCAGGCGACGGCCGACACCAGCGACTCTGCCGGCTCCGACAGCCATAAGTGTCTGCCTCACCCCTACGTTCTCACGGGCTTGCCGCCGAGCTTTTGTTGTCAGTCGTCATGCCCCTCGCTGGTGTGCGCCGTCACATGCCACTGGTCTTGAATTCGCTTCTTGCTCGACCGTCTCCGTGCCTGGCGTCAAGTCCAAGCACGCCCAAGCTTCACAGCGCAGCGCTGTCTTGCCAAAGATGTTTCTATATCATACAGCGTGGCCATTACTAGAAGGTTTTGGTCTGACTGCAACCGCGGCACCTTCAAATTTCCCATTTCTTGGTAGTTACTCCGTACTCTGCCGCACCTTGGACGGCGGAATCCGCTGCAGTAGCGCCGCGTCGGCGACGTTCCATCGGTATTCCATCCTGGCAGCAGCCCTTTGTCTTCGTGCCGCTGTGGCAAACTGTGGACTCTTGTGCTGGTCATGGCCGTAATGCGCCATGATGGCTGAGAATTGCGCTCCGCCAAGCACCGCCCATCTGGGCTTTGATATTCATCCTTCGTTACATCCTTCGTTACGAGGCGCTCGTGGCGTCTTACATCTCATGGTTCGTCAATCCCCCTTATCTGTCGGGGACCCAAGTCTCAGATCAGCAACCGTGATTCCCCGGTGGCGTCATGCCAATCGCCGAGGTCCTGCGATCTGGCCCGGGACGGAGGCCGAAGTCCTACACTTCACCACGCTCCAAGGAAGTTATCCAGCTGTTGCAAGTTCACCCGCACACGGTAACGGCCCACTGTGGTCGGCTCATCAGCGATGAGATCACAGAGTCCTGCACAACATGCTGGTCTCAAAATTGAGTCTCTTCGCGCGCTGGCTGGCACCACTATTCCGAGACAGCTGGTGGTGATGGACTGGCTACGCAGTAACTTAGACCTGGAACTGTGCTGCCTACTCGCAGGTGCGGAGTAAGATTCAAGGCGCACGTCTCAGATGCGAGGATTCCATTCGCCGTCTTCCTACACCACAATCCAACGCCGACCCAAATCCAGGCGCTCGGTAGGCCGTTGGACGTGGCTTCGAGAGCCCTGCGCCCTTCTCCCCGCCCTAAAGTCGCGCAGAAGCAAAATGCAATCGGGAACGTCGCCGATATGCGCCGTTGGGTGAGCGATGGCTCCATCGCAGCTCGGCTCGCCCAAGCCCAACGCCAATGAGAACCTTCAGTCGTCGCCCAACGACGCCGGCGCCAAAACTCGACGAGACGGCGGCCCCTCGCACGCAGCACCAGCAACTCCTCATTTCGACCAGCATATGATAAATCGCTCAGGCAGGCAAAACAGGCTGGAGACGGCTGGAAGTCCGAGGAATGGTCAATGGATCCTGGTGCTGCCACCCTCCCATATGTGGGCTAGGTCATCCTGGCGATGCCTGCCGCTCATCGCTGCAACGACGTTGCTGGAACGTTCCGAACACGCTGCAGGCCACTCCGGTCCGTCTCTCTCGGCCAGCGCGAGACCCCTGCCCGTGCCGTAACCTGCCGAGGACCCTTGCAGGACCAAAGCCGGCGGCTTCGATAGCCGCTGCCACCATCCACTCCATCCTGCGGCCACGATTCGCAGCTAGGACGGCCCAGTATGGCCGCCTGTGATGGCATCAACCATTCGGTCCGCCGCTTGGCCCAATTGGCTTCCACGGAGCCTGGCCACCGAAGCATACATGTCCTCGCCCATGGTAACTCTGTTACATGCGCTGTACTCGTATATGCATCGAGTCCGTAGTTCCAATCGCAGAGGCCCATGCAATCCCTGATCAAGAAGGCACTGGAATGGTGAACCCAGCCGTCTATTTTCGGCCAGAGACTGTCTCGGTCCAGTCGAGCTCTTCTCTTCAGATTTTGCCCAGCTCCCCGTGCCATGCCCGCAGGATCTAATATTAACGATACGCATTATCTCACCGCGGTCAGGCACCAGCGGCCAAGTCATGGTGAAAGGGCGGGAATCACATCCCGGTTGCATCCGCTGCGACTCTAAACGCAAGACTGCTGCGTCTGGAGACTTTGCAGCGTAGAGGCCTCGAATAAGATCAGAGAAAGGCTTTTGGCTTTTAATGCCTCTGCGCAGGCAGCGTCTCAAATCAGCGTGCCGTGGCGAGTCAAAGTGGTGGAAGACACCCAGCTCACTCTTCCCTGCTCCACCCGGATCATCCAGCTGGTCGTCCTCACCTCGCCCCCTTCATACTCGGCGCCCTGTTTGTGGCTTTCGGGCCTCGAGTTCGTTGTTTTGGCTTTACTCTCGTCACCTCTCGCCATTACGGAATACTTGAAGGGAGGTGTTCCGCGCCCCTGCTCCCCCGCAGACGGTCTCGGTCAAGCCTCAACTATTTTACTTTCTTTTGCTGCTCCCTTTGTGCGTCCAAGCGTGCGTTTTTTGCGCCTTGGCAGAAACAAAGATAGATATAGAGGCAGATAACAGGGCCGTTCATTCGCTTCATCAACCACCGGCCGCCGTCTGCCACCTCGCGGCGCGATCCGGATCCTGCCTCTCATCACCGACGACAACGAAGCACCGCGGCGAGTCATTAACACCACCGTCAAGATGAGTTGGGTCGTCAACGCCACCCCAGAGGTCAACGACGAGTCGCAGTATCCAGCCATCATCGCCATTTGCTGTGTTCTCTCTGTGCTGTCCATCAGCGTGGTCAGCTGTCGACTGTACATCCGCGCCACGGCCCGCGGTCTTGCCAGCGATGATTGGATGGCAGCATTGTCCATGGTCTTTGCCCTCATCTACTCCATTCTTTGCATTGTCCGTAAGTCGAGCCCTGTTTCGGTCCATACTACGTGATCGAGGCCATTGGGCTCACTGCTGGTCAACAGAAACCAAGTATGGCTTGGGCCTGCCCATCAAATTGCGCCCGGCCGCCAACCTTATCCCGTACACGAGGGTGAACTTTGCTGGCCGCCCAATCTACCAGATCGGAATCAGCTTCTTCAAAATCGCCCTTTTGATCAGCTACCTGCGCCTACTCAAGGGTACGGACCAGAAGACGTATCGCAGGGTTGTCTGGGCTACCATCGTCCTCATCTTCCTCGCCCATCTAGGATGTGCCTTGTCTCTTACCTTTGCCTGCACGCCCGTTCAGAAGTCCTGGAATCCGCTCATGCCCGGCAGCTGCCTTGCTCCTGGTCCGTCCTTCACGGGCTACGCCATCGTGACCATTGTCTCCGATATTGTTGTTGCGCTGTTACCAATTCCTGTCTTGTTGAAGCTCAATATTCGTTTGGAGAAGAAGATTGGCCTTATCGGCATTTTCATGCTCGGTCTCTTCACTACGATTTGCTCAATTCTGCGGTATACACAAATCAACCGCATCCAGTACGGAGACGGCAATTCTACGATGCTGGTGCTCTGGGGCACCATTGAATTCAACGTTGGCGTAAGTCGATGGCAATTTGCGATTCGTTATCCGTTCATCGTCCGCTGACTATACTTTGTCGCAGAACATGGTCTCGTCTCTTCCCTTCCTCGCCCCTGTCTGCATGAAGAAGGCTAGGGACTATCGCAGCAAGTACTCCGGAAAAGCTTACGGTTCCGACATGAGCGGCAGCCGCGGCTTGAAAAACGGCGAGCATTACAAGCTCAGCGACGTCAGTCAAGACAAGAGTGTTTTCGCGTCGAACCACAAGTCCGACAGCGAGGAGAACATTCTGCAGAACAACGCGATTCTGAAGTCAGTCACGTACACCGTTCAAGTAGACGACGACAAGCCTGGGACGAGCAAGATGAGCCGCCGTCACCACGACGCGGACTCGCATGTATGAGGCGAACTATGAGTTGTAGCTCCTGTATATCATTCCTTGGAGGGAAGGCTGGACGACGTCCTTGACGATTTGACGACGGCCTTTTAGAAAAAAGTTACGTGTACACTAGTTGGAGTCCAGTGGCGATACGGGGCGTATTACTTTGTTTTATTTAAGCTTGAGGTTACAATTGTGCCTTTTCTGAACACACCTGCAAATTCAAGAATGAGGCGGGGCCGAGATCGCACTTCATATACAAGTATGTGAGCGACTTGACTTGGCATGAAGCCGCCTTGCGAGATTTTCGACGAGGCCGAGTCTTACCCCGGCGACTGTCTGTGCTGAAGAAGCTGGGGTACCAACAGACACTGGAACCTGGAACCAACATGACTGACCCAGAATGAGTGAATTTGCACAGACAGAGATGCGCGGATCCGGGAGCCGGCAGAGTCGCAGTAGAGATACTTAGCGTGCAGGAGCTGAAGTAATCTATTTCAGACGCTAGAACTGCAACGAGTGATCCCGCAAGGGTGGCAATGGTCTTGCATCATATGAGTGACTTATTTAGCCTCCCCTTGGTCGAGCCCTTTCCAAGGTTTCCATGTTGGCCAGGGCCGATGCATTACGTGTTACAGCTGTGCTTGCAGTTTCCTCATTCCCAGGCCATGCAAATCTCGGCGACTGGAGGGTATCAAGCCGTGAAGGACGGGGACCTTGCAATATAGCCCTTATTGCGTATAGCACTGCAACCCCGTAGCCACCAATTATTGGACAACCCTGTCGCCCTCTTCGTCGTACTGAAGCTTCATCTGGCGCCTGCTGAGCAGCGGGCTGTCGGGGCCGATCCGCGGCCAGTCGTGCGCATCGAGACAGGCACGGCGTGAAGCCAGCACCCCCGGGCGAGCCCTTTCCACGACAGCGCTCTCATAGTGGTCTAGCGCGCTGCGGAGGCCCTGATCCTGGTCCTCGTCCTGGCCCTGGTCCTTGCCGACCGCGTCGATGGCCCCGTCGTTGTCTGCCGCGGTGGGTCTGGCGCCAGGGCGCGGCTGGAAATGCCGCGCCTCTCCGCGCAGGAGCGGCGTAACGAGATGGGCAAAGTCGAGTACGTCAACGATGGCGTGGTTAGCGCCTTCGCCACGGTCTGGAGTTTGTTAGATTGTGGTCGCGACTTAATGAATTTATTGATGGGAGGGTAACATCGAGGCAGGGGATTGGTGGACAAGCAAAAGAATCAAACAATGCCGCTTATCTGTCGGGGAACAAGAGTGCATGATCTTGGGGTCAGCACTTACACATGGCCATCTGATGCAGTGCATCGCCCATCAGCACCACCCGTCCCGCGGAACGGAGGCCCCTGGGCGGCGCCCAGTCGTGCATGTCAACGTGCTTCACCTCGGTATCTCGCGGGATGCTTTCGATCAGCGACCGGAACGGCTCGGCATACGTCTGAGCCAAAGCACGGAGCAACTCGTGGCGCTCCATATTCGACTCTGGAATGTCGAGAGGCGACGAGCGTTGCAGAAAGCCCTCACTATAGGGCCATGATACGCATATCTGCAGGCTGTATGAGTCGGGTGGGCTGTCTGCGTTGTTGCCCGGCGCATCGAGGACTGCCCACAACCGTCAGCGCGAAAGCTCCTCTCCATACACAAGTTCGAATCACATCCAACGTACCGCTCAGATAGGCAAAGCTGTCGTTGGCAGACGAGCAGCCCTGCAGGAAGAATGGGTCCAGCTCGCGCAGCGGCGCCATCTGCGCAGCCGAGAAGTGCACCTTGACGCCGACGACGCGCACGGGGAACGCGTAGCGGTGCTGCACCGCCAGCTTGGGGAACAGGGCGCGGCGCACGCGAGAGTTGCCGCCGTCGCAGGCGACCAGCAGCCGGCCGGTGCACGAGCTTCCGTCGTCGAAGGTGGCGGTGACCGAGGGAGGGTCGGACCCGGACCCGGGGGTCTCGGCGAAGTCGCGGAGGGCTTTGCCCCACTAACACGGCGAGCCGCCGGCGGGTTAACTCTTGGCCTGGCAGCGATGCGACAAACGCAATCCTATTGTAACCGCCATCCCGGTTCTTACGTACCTCGATATCAATCCCCGTAGACAGGAGCATCCTGAGCCGCTCCCGCGTAACCCTGAGCCGCTGGGCGTGCGGCACGTCGGGCGTCGCCGCCTTGCGCTCTCCCGTGCTCAGGTCGTAGAAGGGGAACCGCGACGTCAGCCCGGCCTCGACGGCGCGCCGGTCGACGAAGGCTTCCGGCAGCCGCTCGTACAGCTCCGGCGCCAGCAGCTCGCGCACAGCCGGTAGCGACCAGTGTAGCGTCAGGCCCCAGCCGACGCCGCGCGTCGTGAAGTCGCAGTCGCGCTCGAAGACGCGGCAGGGGATGTTCTGGCGCGCCAGGTGCTGCGCGAGCAGCAGCCCGCTGATGCCCGCACCGATGATGAGCACGGGCGCCGGCTCCTTGGCCATGTCCTTGCTCTGCTTGACCGACGCGGTATGCACCTCAGAAGCGGAAGAGCCGAGTGGCTGCGGTGATTGCTGCAGGGATCTGTGTGTTTCAACGACGAGGCGGATGCTACCCGAAGAGTTGAGAAACGCAAGAGAGAGGGAAGAGTTAAAATGACAGAAGCGACCGACCTGCTCACAGGCACACCTCGTTCTCGCAATTGGCGGCCCGTTGCCGCGAATCATGCGCGGGCAAGCGTATTCAGCTCAAACCCGGCCTTCGCCGTCTACCCGACTTAGCGGCAGCTCATACGAGTGTTCAGCGCATGATTCCCAGGCGGGCATGAGCCAAACCTTGATCGGAAATTGATTGTCCTAGCAGGAGAGACTTGGCAATTTTGGCTGCCTCTTTGCAACCCGGCTTGCCAGCAACACTCGGCATCTCGAGTTGTTGAATCGACGGCTGCTGATTCGCTGCCGCTGCCGGAACCACCACGCCATCCGTCGCTTCGCAGTTCCATCTCTACGTTCCTGATCCGCAGATACCAAAATCGGTTCCACCATTCTTCAGCCATGGCTCTCGGGGCGGGAGTTAGTTGCCGTCTACGGAATACAACACCCGGGGATGCTGCACCGTCCGCGATAGACCAAGGGCGCATCAAGCAATGCCGAGCCGCAGTCCCACCACGCGCGCAACGCTACCTTGGTAGTTACGAGTGCAGGATTTAATTTCGGGTCTTCGTAGGATTTCGGTATGTGTAGTCAAACCGGGAGCGTTTCCGCGGCTGGCTGGGGGCGGAGTCTTGGATCGGCTTCTAGAAGCCGAGCGACGGGCTGCCTCCGTCCATCCGCTTCATACCCCAAAGCGGGCCGCTTGCAGGACGGCCATGGGCGTGTTCCGTACGCAGAGGTCCTAGAAGCCATCGTCATCCAAACCATGACCACACTACTCGTACGAGGTCGACGAAAAGCCGATGGGGCAGGTCGGTCCCTAGCTCACGGGTCCGCTGATGTCCTAGGAAGGAATACGAGTACGCACGAGTCCTCCGTACTTGACCTAGTAGCTACAGTCAGAAAGGCAATTTTGCCGTTTTGCCGAACCTAGCATCAGTATCAGGCTAAATCGTGCACAATTGACCCATTCAGAGTGCCTGCTCGGAACACCATTGAACAAGGGCGTTGACCTTTTGATCAATAATTCTCGCGCCTGCGATTAGCTTTAACGTAAGAGTTCCGAGACGGAGGCTATTGCCACTCAACTGAGCAGCAGGGATGGAACCCGCTTACGATGAACTTTGAGCAAAGTCCGGAGTAATGTTTGTGGTCTTTCTACGGAGTAGCAGTTTGGGCTTTGCAAAATGCAGCGTCTTGCCCTCTCCCGGGTTGCCAGTCGACGATACTTCACATTGAGGATAGAAGTATGTACATGCCAGTGGTTGGAAATGGCTGTGGATGCCACGCCAACTCCGAAAATACCTGCTGTACACGTTGGGTTGAGGCCGTGTTGCAGCTGCTCGTACACGACAAGTCACTTCATACTCGCATCACGTAAAAGCTCGTTGACAGGCAGATTGAGCGTGGCCATTTATCGCGGTGTACTGTCAGCATGAATGGAAGCGGCACACAGAGGTTGTCGCTAAAAAGTTCATTCATTTTTCCGTGCCCTGAAACCGGCAACACCTTGGAACCCGAAACCCCAATGCATCATGGATATTAGACAGTTCAAATCTTGGTGGCAGCCTCCAGAGCCTTCTGCTTCTTCAGGATACGCATCTGAGCCTTGGCGCCCATGATGCCACCTCCCCACTGCCTCCGGGCCTGGTCGTGCTTGTCCATGAAGCCATCCTTGACGGCCGAGACCAGCTTCGACAGCTCGTTCTTGTCCTCAGATCGCACCTCGGTGAGAGCCACGACAGCGGCAGTCTAGAATTGGGTCAGCAACGGAATTGGGAACAGCATGCGACTCCATGTGCACTAACCTTCTTGTGGACGACAGTGCCCAGACGAGCCTTGCCCTTGACAATGGCGTAAGGGACACCCATCTTCTTGCACAGAGAAGGCAGGAAGACAACCAGCTCGATGGGGTCAACATCGTTGGGGATGAGGACCAGAGAAGCCTTCTTGTTCTCGATCAGGCCGACGACGTGGTTCAGGCCGTACTTGACGGTGTAGGGCTTCTTGCTGACGTCCTCCTTCTTCTTGCCCTCCTTGACGGCGGTGGCCTCCTTCAGGAGACGCTCCTTCTTCTCGGGCTTGGTCTCAGGGCGGTACTTGTTGAGAAGCTTGAAAGCCTGGGCGGCCGTGTTGCGGTCGAGGACGTGCTGGAACTGCGACAGAGCAGGGGGGACCTTGAGGCGCATCTGCAGGATCTTCTTCTGGCGCTGCAGACGGACGTACTCGGGCCACTTGACCATGCGCGACATGTTGCGCTTGGGCTGGATGTCCTGGCCGATGCCATAGTTTCGGGGACGCTTCTCGATGAGAGGGTTCTGCACATGCATCGTCAGCCCGGAAGCCGCCGTGGATTGTCGAGGGAATGAGTACACACCTTAGGAGCCTTCTTGGAGCCAGCCTTTCCCTGAGGGAAAGGGGCGGGGGCAACCTTCTTGCCGGTCTTGGGAGGCTGTCATTGAGAAAAGAAGACATCAGCGATTTGCTCGAGCCAAACAGTCTTCTCTGAACTCTAGTGAGCGCGCGAGTGGCATTTCAGCACACATCGCGTCTCCAGCCAAGTCTTCACCCGGTCCACGAGGGACGTGCGGGCGGAATTTCCAACAGGTCGCAAGCGACGCTGCGGATCAAATTGCGTTTTCACGCAATTGACTCACGAGCTGTGGCCATTAGAGTCTTGATGACTAGCAACTTACCATCTTGTGTCGTTGGGCGGCGGTGCTCGGTATTGAAGAGCAGAGTCCTTGATGCCGAAGTTGACGGGGTTGCGAAGAGAACGAAAGAAAAGCTGATTTCTGGTGGTGGGTGGAAAAATTAGGGCTTCGTGTGCCACATTTGCGAATCTGCCCCACAAGTGGTGGCGCGTTTGTTGTGGCTGGGCCGTTTCTGTCACGTGATATGGAAATGCAGGTCTTGGGCAGCCGTCGAGTCAGCCGGCGGCGCAGGCGACACCCAGATGGTGTAAGACTCTGCAGGTCTGCCTTGAGTTTCAAGGCTCTTCATATTATTACAGTGAACATTTTACCACGGCGCCATTTTTAACAGTGCGGCCCGCTTCTCGAGTCTCGCGAGCCATTTCCGCTCGAGGATATCACAGCACCTAACATAGAGTCACGGCCAAGGTACGGTAACATCTCTTCGAGGCATAGCGCATTTACCATGCCGCCGGCACCATGTATGCGGTGCCATGACAAGAGGGCCGTTGTCAAAAGACCTAAAAACCACCACAAAGTATGCCGAGAGTGTTTTCTCGCCATATTTGAAGACGAAGTGCACCACACCATTGTCTCTTCTCAGCTGTTTCAGCCAGGCGAAAGGGTGGCTATTGGCGCATCGGGCGGCAAAGACTCTACCGTCCTGGCCTCAGTTCTCAAAACGCTAAACGAGCGGCACGGCTATGGCTTAGATCTGGTCTTGCTAAGCGTCGACGAGGGCATCAAGGGATACCGAGATGACTCACTCGAGACCGTGAAGCGAAACGCGACCCAATATGAGATGCCGTTACAGATAGTCGGCTACGACCAGCTCTACGGGTGGACCATGGACCAAGTCGTGGAGACTATTGGAAAGAAAGGCAACTGCACATATTGCGGCGTCTTTCGTCGACAGGCGCTAGACAGGGGCGCCAAGCTCCTCAGCATCAAGCATGTTGTCACCGGCCACAACGCCGACGACGTGGCAGAAACAGTCTTGATGAATCTCCTCAGAGGCGACTTGCCCCGGTTGTCACGAAGTACAAGTATAGTCACTGGGAGCTCAGCAAGCGAGGTCAAGAGAAGCAAACCTCTCAAGTATGCCTACGAAAAAGAAATCGTCTTATATGCACACCACAAAAAGCTGGATTATTTCAGCACCGAATGCATATACAGCCCCGAGGCATTTCGCGGAACGGCGCGAAGCCTCATTAAGAGCCTGGAAAGGGTTCGACCAAGCGCCATACTGGACATTGTCAGGAGCGGAGAGGACATGGCGAGGCTCACGCCGGACAAAGGGCAAGGAGCTTGCGCCTGTGACGAAGGTGAAGGAGTGGGAGGCTGCGGGTCGGCGAACGGCCGCTCCTCGGGGACCGAACTGGCGCAAATGGAGGCAAGCCTTAAAAGCCGTCCTAGGCACGAGGGTCTGGAGACGGAAATCGGTGCCAACGACGCGTCAAGAGGGGATGGATCCGTGAGGCTCCCCCTGCGACAACGTCGACCGAAGGAGCACACCCCTGCGCCGCTGCAAACTCTTGGCCGGTGCGTCAAGTGCGGATACATGTCAAGCCAGGATATGTGCCAGGCGTGCACGTTGTTGGAGAACTTGAACAAGAATAGGGCAGACATTGCGATATAATACAATACGCTTTCCAGCCCAACAGACTTGCCAGGTCGCGAGTGCTGAACAAATCCGGAGCAATGCACGATTCTTCGTGACGCAGAATCCGTAGTGTTCTTTCGCTTTCGCTTTCGCCCAGGCCGAGGACGGTCACCAATGCCGTCCATGTATGTACACCTTTGTCCCAATGCCACGAACGAATGGTTCGAGCAACCCCCTTTCGGTTGGGCTTTATGTGAATCGTTTCTCCAGCTGTTGAATGGCATGAGCGGACTGAAGGAATGAGACGGGGAAGTTGTCCTATAGAGCTTACCTTCCACCCATTGCTCAGCTCAAACCCCGCGGGTGCCTCTGGCCCGTCGGTCTGCCCCCGTAACGTCCCGGTGAGTCTTCGATCGCGCTCCATCACTGGTTGCAATATCTGTTAGCTTCTGATCGTGGCAATTTCGTTCGTGAACGCCGCGCGGGTCGAAAAGCATCTTACTTTGCTGCGAGAGTCGTTAGTTCGTTAGGTCTGCATGGAAGAAAGTTGGAAAACTAACCCTGTCCCACTGGTCCAGCGAGTATCGCGGACGCTTGCCCTCGTTCCGCCAAGTCTTGACGGCGGCAAGGCCGGTTCCCGTCACTCCGAACATCTGAAATGAATGAGCCACAGCCTTCCTCAAGTCCAGCGCAGTGTTTTGGTGGGCATACGGTAATCATGATGGCGTAAGGAAGCAGAGTCTCGAATGGGACCGGCATGGCTGCGTTGTGCCGCCTCTGCGGTCTTTGACAAAATCTGTATGTGTCGGAGGTTGCACTTGTCGATTGCCGTCCGCTCGGGATGAGGCTTCGTCAATTGGCGTTGCGCGGTCGCTTGACGTTGTATCGGAGCCAGAGCTTGATTGATGGTTCACGACGGATGAGTTCGCTCTTCCCAGGCGACCGGCTGGATGCCTGAGGCGCGAATTTCGTGCACCCCTGGCCAGATGGTACAGTTAGCGCTGGGCAGTTTTGGCACTGTACATGCTGCTAAAGGCCTCGGGACGGCAACGCCAAATGGGGGCGCTCGCACTGTAGGGATGAGCTCCGCGACTTCTTCCCAACTGGTGACGGGAACGCGACTGACTGTCTCGCGCTGTCTGGTATCATCACAACCGACTGCAGTGCATTTTGCGGCGCGTTATTACGGGCGCAAGGTCCGTCTTCCTTTCTTCTTCGGCTCGCTTTCCGCTGACGATCCAGCAAAGCAAGTGGCTTGGCCTCGTGGCTCGTGAATCGCGTCCGCAGCCTCGCAATGTTTCGAACTTGACACCCTCTACAAGCATCGGTCGCAACACTCTTTTGAGCCCGATATGCCCGGCTTTGAGTCGAATCCTCCCTGTATTCGTTCTTGGAAGCAGGGGCAACGATGACGACCGCGCAGGCGATGGAGGAGCAGCTGCAGCAGAGTGTTTTGTTGTCGGATGATGCTGAATACGACACGGCAGACAGCGCTGCAGACAACCAAACACGGCGTACAGGTCGCAAGCACAAAGGAGCGTCGATAGACCTCGCACATCCCGGTGCGGTGGGCGTCTCTCGCGACGACGGCAGTGACGAGGATGAGGAACTGAGCGACCGGGACGCATCTGGAGAGGAGATCGACGAGGAGATCGACGAGGAGATCGATGAGGATGCATCTGGCGAGGAAGACAATGATCTCCTCGCTCAACAGATCATAGTCGGAAACACGCGCGTTGAGGTCGACGACGACGACGACGATGACGACGACGAAAATGATGAAGATGCGGAACAAGATGAAGAAGAACCCAACGAGGGCGTAGGAGCTGTTAAAATCAGACCTGGAGAGTCAGATGACGAAGACCTGGACAGCGACGTCTCGGACCTGCCGAGTGCCCCCGAAGAAGAGTCTGATGAAGATGAGGACGAGGCAGCTTGGGAAGACGGAGACGGTGCCGAAGGCGATGAGGACGAGGATGAAGACGAGGACGAAGATGCAACGCCATCCAACACCTGCATGTTTTGCAAGCAGGACGAGGAGCATGACCCCAGTGAAGATTTTGAGGCATTCCTCACCTGCATTGGCTGCGGCGAAAACGGTATGTGACATCCAAATGGTACAGAGTCACTAGCTAACTGTAGCAGCCCATCAGCAATGCGCCCGCGGCGCTGCAGCCATGAGCGAGCAGAATCGTAAGTACCTTGGTTCTTTTTTTCAACGGCTTAATTGTTCCAGCCCTCTGATCTATTCCAGATTACCAAAAATGGAAATGCCCAGAGTGTTTCGCCGGAGACTCCGATCTGGACGATGACGAGGATATCGATATCAGAGACGATACAAGTGTTGACGGAAAGTCACGGCTCTTGTCCCAAGATCCAGATGCGGCAAAGCGGTCCCGCCACAGCAACTCTCCAAATAATCGATCCTTGTCTAACGCGGGCGTTCTCGAGGGTGACATGCCCAATGGGACTCGAGCGTTGCGGAAAAGGAAGACTTCGTCCGCTGAGGCAGACGAGGCTGCTGGGTCCCTCCTAAGAAAGCGACGGCGGAATGTGTCAAGCGACCTGGCTTCTCAAGATGATGGAGCCGCAGACCAGTCTATAGCCGCCAGCAGGGCGTCCAGAGCACTGCGGCTCAAGGCTCAACCCCCGCCACCGGTCACCATTGAGAAGCGATCACGCACGTCCTTGGTGCTCAAAATTGAGGTGCGGCCAGGCAACCTCAAAGAGATTCTTTCTCGACGGAAACGAGACAGGAGGCGTGGTGGTGGAAGCGGCAACATTGGCGCTTCGACCCCGAGGCCGGCTCCGCCGCCGCGTTCAACGCCCGCTCGCCCAAGCGTTGTGCTGACCCCTGCTGCTCCACTTCCGACACCGTTCACATCCGACTTATATTCCCAGCCCTTTTATTCCTTCTTCGACAAGGAAACCGACGATGTGAAGGGGAAGCCTTATGGCGGTATATTGAACGAGACGGAGGCGGACACGTCAAAGACACTCCCGACGCCTGATGATCGCAAGAGATTCGATCACGCTAAACAGAAGGCCGAAGATGAGTGGCGAGCCCGCGTCCTCGCCATACAGGCGGAGGCGGAGATGCCAGCGCGGAGACACAAGAAAGCAAACGAGAACGCGAGCCAGATCGAGTGCATCGAGTTTGGGGGTTGGGAGATCGACACGTGGTACGCCGCTCCTTACCCGGCCGAGTACAGTAGAAACCGCGTTCTCTACATCTGCGAGTTCTGCCTGAAGTACATGAACTCCGACTATGTCGCCTGGCGACACAAGCTCAAATGTGCTACCAAGCATCCTCCAGGAGATGAGATATACCGCCACGGTTCTGTGTCCATCTTCGAGGTTGATGGCCGGAAGCATCCAGTCTACTGCCAGAATCTTTGCCTCCTGGCAAAGCTCTTCTTAGGCTCGAAAACCCTCTACTACGACGTGGAACCGTTTTTGTTCTATATTCTTTGCGAATACGATGACTGCGGTTACCATTTTGTCGGCTACTTTTCCAAGGAGAAGCGAGCGAGCAGCCAGAATAACGTGTCGTGTATTTTGACGTTACCGATACACCAGAGAAAGGGTTACGGAAACCTCCTCATTGATTTCTCCTACCTTCTCACCAAGGTCGAGGAGAAGACTGGCTCACCTGAGAAGCCGCTGTCGGACATGGGTCTTGTCTCCTACCGCAACTATTGGCGCCTACAGCTGTGCCGCTATTTTCTGAGACTCGCAGAAGGCGGGAAGCATCAAACAGATGGGCTCAGCGTTAAACAAATATCTGATGACACAGGCATGACTTCCGACGACGTTGTCTCCGCCCTGGAAGGCCTTCGGGCCTTGGTTCGTGACCCGCAGACTCATTTGTATGCGTTCCGCATGGACTTGGACTATTGCCGACATTACGTTGAGAAGTGGGAATCAAAAGGCTATGTTAGCTTGAAGCCTGAGGCTCTCGCGTGGACGCCGTACGTCATGGGTCGGAGCAACGCCGTCAACTTCGAGCTTGGCCCGCCCATCAGCACCATCGCGCCTCGAGAGGATGACGAAGCCAAGGTCCAAGAAGGTGTCAATAGCATCGGCACAGAATCACAGTCGTTAGTCAACAGCGAGAGCAAGGAGACATCGCAGCAGGAATCGGCCGTCGTCAGCGATACGGAAAACGCCGCTGACCCAGACCCTGCCAACACTATGGAAAAGGTCGCGCCTGAGGGCAAGGAAAACCAAGACCCAGAGGACCAAGTAATGGAGGACGCAACTGTGGACCCTAACCATTGGGAGGCGCCGTACAAGGAGATACCGCCAACACGTTTCGAAGTCTTTCCTCCGATCTCCGGCAGTCGCCGTACAGACCGAGCAAGGCCCAGTGTAAGCCGCCCAGTTCCTCCCCGTCCTGTCAGCAGCGTCCCTCGTCCTCGACCGAAAAGGTCTTCAGGCAGCAGCAGCAGCCGGCGCCCGACTTCGAGCCGTCCTCGTAGTAGCACATCACGCCGGAAGACGGGAGGGACTGGTCGTGGGCCAGGACGATGGCCCAAGGGGACGAAAAAGTCTGACTATGGCAATGCCGATAGTGGGCCAGGTCTCCCTCCGGGATGGAAAGAGAAGCAAGCTCGCCTTCAAGCGGAACTCAAAGGAAGAGCCTTCAGTGCAGGGGCTCTCGATATCGAGGAGCCCGCGATGGACGAGGTGCAGGTTGCCGTGGCCAAAGTCTCTACCAACGGCGAGATCGCACACGGCAAGACGGACGACCACGGCGGCAAGGGGATCATGGAGCCACAAGACGCGGACGTTGACGTGGACGGGGACTCAGAAGCGGCAGACGTGGACATGGACGCTGAAGGGGAGGACGAATAAATGATTTTCAATGCGAGGAGCGGGAAAGGTAGCGAACCTGCGGGTCTGTTTCCGGCGAATGGGGTACGGCGTCGGGCTGATATACCTTTGCAAGCTCTGAGGTGATTTCTTGGCTCATGGATGTACGAGTAAGAGGCGCGCAGCTTAGATAATTGATACCAAGAAGATTGCTGAGCAGTATTTGCACCGGGCTTCGGCTAGTGTCTGAATGCGTACGTACCTTCGCGGGAGTGACGGTGTCATGAGAGGACCCTGGCCTTCCTTTGGTACGAAGATTGTTTTTTCCCGAAAATCTCGAGATGAATTAGTATATCCGATGAACATCCTCGACTCAATATTTCCAGCGCCCAAAGGAGGAGCTTTTCTCTTCCACGCACCAACAGTTTCGCTAGTCGGATGACTACAGATGTTTCGTGCTTTGCGTTTTATTCATATTCTATCCAAGGTATGCCCAGGGTTGTATAAGAACGTCTACGTAGACACATAGACTCAGATACTTGGCAACACCAGCTACCCTAAACCTGATGGAGCAACGTATTGAGGATTTCGGCATTTTAGCCAAGTCTATTTCTGGGCGATTTCTACTGCTAAATAGCTATATAAGTCATATCCATGGATATTTCCGGATGCAAATTAAGTTGCTAAGACCCTGCCCGGTTGCCAACCACCCCTCATGTCCTCCCTACTCCTGCAGTAATGCCCACATTCCTCTCACCACGCAATGGTTGTCCATAAAAAGTAGGCAGACGGCCCTTGAAAGCGTTCAATTGTGCCATTGGCATTCTCAGAAGACGTAGTGCCGGACCGTAGAAGGCGCAAATCTCATTGGTGGCCAGCGCGATCTCGAGCCGCCAAGATCTGCATCGCGCACATCCAAGGCCGGGGATCCGCACGTCGATACACCCACGTAGAGAATCGACTCATGCGTCTCTTGAAGAGCGTCATGGTGATGCCAGTGAACAGCGGTGAGGTGACGATATGCGGACAGGCGAGGGTTCTTGCGCACCAGGGCGTCAATCGCCAGTGAATCAAGATGTCGAAGAAGACGTAACTGATTCCCTTACCAATGTTGGCACCAGAGAAGATTGCGGTGAAGGCTGAGACCCGGGGGAAATGGTGCTGAAGACTCTGAAGTCGGGATCGCTGTGGCGTTGAATAACTTCCGACTCGAGGCAGGCTTCCGTGTGACGAAGCACGACTTTCGTAGCTGTCCGCACCTTCTCTCCAGTGATGATTTCTTGCTGTGTTCTTGTTGCGTCTTCCCCACAGCTGGATAGTCTGTGCCTCCCGGCAACCTTGTTTGACTGAACGTCGATATGCCATAACCCGACCTCATGAGCACCCTTCATCTCCTCCCGCCTCCTCTTCCTCCCCGTCTCCCACGTCTGCGTCTCTCCTCTCCCCCCAAAAGCCCTTACCATAGCTCACCAGTATCTCCTCCCCCTTGCGGATCCCCTTACCCGCATTCTTCCCGCCTACCACCCAGATGCAGACGCAGACCTCGCCCCAGCGCTCGCACCACGCCGTGCCAAACGCCGCGTTCGCGCGCTCCTTGACGCCACGGTAGTCGTTGACGAAGCGCCCCTCGTTGCCCTCACGCGCCGCGTCCACCGCGAGGTCCGCCTCCCGGTCCAGCCACAGGTCGTAGTCGCTCTCCGCCTCCGACGCGAGCCCCGCGTGCACCCGCCCCAGGTACGCGAGGATGAAGGTGCCGGGTCGCAGGTTCTGCGCCGCAAAGAGCCCGTACTGGCCGTTGGCCGGGTGCGAAGCGTCGCGGATGGGCTGGATCTTGACGTTTGTGGACGGCGTGAGCGTGGATGCAGCGGGGATGACGGCGAGCGAGGTTGGCCGAGTCCGCAGTGCTTCAAGTTGTTTAGGCGTCAAGCCTTTGGCTTGGAGCGGGGCTTTCAGGTACGGAAATGAACCCGGCCAGTTTTTCGGCTTGGACATGTTGGCCAGATGAGGTGAATGGACGAAATGCTTCAGAAGCGTGTCTGAGAAGAGACGTTACGGGTGTGAGCCTCGGCCGATGATTTTGCGAGAGGTAGAACCTGAGGTTCCCAAGCAACTCCACTCAAAGGCACAATGCACACAAATAAGTGTATAGAGGTCACCTCACATATGCAAAGCGGCGCAAGGGGGCTTTTGGCACTCAAATCTCAATTGAGAGCGCATGACTATCTAGGGCAACTAACTAATACATCCTTCTCCTATTTTCTGATCCTTCCCAGCCTCAGTGCAATGATTCCTCTCGACTGGTGTCACAATTGCAACCATCCAAAGGTTCATTTCCCTGATCATTTTAAACAAATACATGAACCAGCCCTCCTAAAACCCTGGGAGAAGCTCTCAGTGCGACATCAGCTCTCGGTAGCGGTCCATGCCGAGGTCCACAGAGTACGCAAGGAGTCGATCCTGCGTCAGTGGCAGGTTGAGGATCCGAGATCGAAGCTCCATGTCCTGACGTAGTGTTAGCTCTGTTTTCAAAGCCGACAAATGAGGGCCGCGATTACATACCTGTTTCTTCTTGGCCAGTTTCAGGATTTCCCTTGCCGTCTCATCGGCCATGTCAGACACGGCAGCATAGCGCGTGATCTCGGCTTCTCCGACTCCATCATTCATAGCATTGAGGCCAGCCAGCAACTTCCCAAGCAGAGCTGCCGGCGCGCTCTCGCCTCTGCCACGGTGCTGCACCAGGTCGAGGAAATGGTTGTAAATCTCTCCGCCCACAGCCCATCCATTGATGGTGTCTTGATGTCCTTCAAACTGTGAGATCAGCGACGAAAGAGTTGCGTAGTCGCGCTCGATAATTGCTTGAGGAGCGACTTGTTGGACCAGGACTCGATGCGCTTCCACGAATGATCCAGCACGAAGCAAGCAGTGGACTTCCGCCGAGGCATCCTTCTTCACACTGCGCATGTACAACGCCAGAGATTCCCACAACCAAGTCGCGGGGATTTGGAACTTGTCCGTAAGGAGATTGAATGTTGCTCCCGATTCGGGTCCAATCAGACCGGCGTGTCGGCAAAGGTGGTCTTGTATCGCCTTCAAGCGCGCTCTTGGGTCGCAGAGATGGAGCAAGACAAATGTGGCCTCGAGCCATTCACCTGCTCCCGTCAGTTGGGCGGCATATGCTATAGTCGAAGCATCCGCCTTCTCTGCTCCTTTCTGCCCGAAAGACACTTTCCCAGTGGAGGTCAACGCCAGGCCGAGCTGCCAGCAGAGCCTCCTGTCGAGGGGCGATAATTGAGAGTTCTCTGGACGGAGAATCGCTTCAAGGTCGGCATCCTCGTCGGCATACAGTTGCAGGAGACCCCACAACAGATCTTGTCGGCTGCCGGCATTCATGTCGTTCCACAGAGGTATAATGCCCTGCTCGGAGTACCAAGGTCGCGGAAGGTCCTCCTTGTCTTGCTCAATATCCTCTTGGAACTGCCTCACCGCTGCAGTGGCACTGTCTTCTTGGCTTATTGCGTACCAGAGACGCAAGCCAAACGACTGTCTCCAATCCAAGCCAAACTTCTTGGAAATGACGAATGACTCCATGCGATCCTCGACCGGCACAGCCTTCATTCCTTCGCATACGCAAACATTGCCGCTCAGAAGCTCGTAAATGGTTCGGATTGCTTCGGAAAACTCGGACAGCATCTTCGAATCGTGCCACGCTTTGAGCTGCTCCTTCATCTCCCTCTTGGCCGCATCGCTGGTGCCGATGAGCGGCACCAGAGTTCCAAGTCTGTAATTCTTGCCATCCAGCAGATGCTTACAGGCTTCGGTGATTCGGTGTCCCGCGAGACACGCGACGGCCTTTTCTTCGCTGGAACCAGCTAGTCCAATATTGGTGGCAGATGCCTGTTCGACCAAATCGCTCCAGAATTGTGACAGCTTGGCTTTTCTTGCCGCGTTATCTGGCTCGACTCCATTGGACGTATTGTCGAAAAGAATGCTCGCGAGCTCCCAAAGACGCTTTTCGTGGACGTTGGCTGGGTCGTTCATGTCCTGATGGTGGAACACCTCTTGCAGGCTGGCTGCATTCAAGGTTGCCATGGGCACATCGTCGACCAGGCGAATCTGGGTCACTCGATCCTGGGCACGAAGAAACTTCTTCGAAGACTAATGAGATCAGCAATTGAGTCTTCTCAAACCAAAATATCGAATCCATACCTCCGTAGAAAACTTGGCCAGACGAAGGTCTTGACCGTCCGTTTGAATTCCGGATCGCTGAAACGTGAGAATGTCTGTGTCGCTTGGTCGGCTCGACTGCGTAGCTTCCAACGACCTCGTAATAACCAAGGTCTCGTCTGGGCCCCATGTTGGACGCGAGGCATCGTGGAAAGCCTGTTCTGCTTCATCGATGTTGAAGGTCTTGTCTTGCCGTTCGTACGGCCACTAATGTTAAAAGAAAACATCAGCATTCAATTTCGTTGTTAGGTACATGAGCCCCTGCAATCATCATTCTGATGCAAAGTGAAGCGAATCAAATCTCAACAAGTGTACGGACCTGTGGGAAGCCCTTCGCTGACGTAGAAGAGCGAAGGTTCTGCCGCATCGACTTGGGTTTCTCAAATAAAGAGTTCATCAAGTCGATGCTGGTCGCAAACCCGCGGCCCTTGTCCATGGCCAGCTGCGTGCTTGCCGCAAACCCGCTGGCTCTCTCTGTTTTCATCATGCTCTTCCCCCATATAGAAGATTTTCGCATGTCACCCTCGTGATCACCGCTCTCTTGATCATCAAAGCTCACCATCGCACCTGTTCGCTTGGACGGTGACTCGTTCAACTCTCTGAGTAGCTGACGGTCTCTCTTGACAGGGCTGACAGTTTTTCGCAGCATTTCCATCCAGTCGTCGCCGTCGGCGACTTCCAGGTGCACCGGACCAACCGAGTCCTTCATCGCTCGCATCCTGGCTCTGAGAATGCCGCCAGGAGTTCCTCTCTTAGTCTCCTGCTCATTCTCTGACGAGGCATCGTCATGCTCCGCGGCACGATGCTGTCCGAGAGAAGACCTCGTCATATCTTCGTCTTCGGACATATCATATCCGTCGTCCATGTCGGTATTGTACTCATCATCGAGTGACAATGTGACATTGTTGGGCGCCGAATCCGCGGAGCTAACCCCTAAAAAAGACTGCGTGCCAGTGACCTCTTCATCATCATACAGCTCTTGCTGCTGCTGCTCGTCAAAGGCCCCGGGGACGCCTTTGCGCTGTCTGAAATCGAAAGTATCGTCCTCCATGGACGAATTGGTAGACAGGTCCAGAGATACAGGTTCAGGGCCTGCGAAGGCCGGCGCCGAGACAGGTGCCGGAAGGGGCATATCCTCGTCAGACTCGTCATCCGAATCGTCCAGGCCGTACGTAGTAAAGTGCTCGACGGAGAAGGTCCAGACGCCAGTATCTTTGTCGTAACTATCAAAAGTGGTGTCAGGGATGCGCTTGAGCCGGTCGATGTGCTTGTTGAAGCGCTTGGGGTCGTTGGTGACCCGCTTGTCTCGTCCGCCGCGGGGCCAGGACTGCTCGAGCGAAATTCTGGCGGGAACATTGAGGCCCTTGCCGACAGGTGGCTTCTTGGCCTGCACCGGGTACACCGTTGCGGACCGAGGCTCAAGCTGAATGATGGTGCCGCACAGCTCCTCAATCTCGATGCCGCTGATGTCAACTGGAACCTTGAACGTGATGGAGCCAACGTTCTCGCGGCCAACTGTGAAGCCATCGATCCTTTGTCGTTGCATCCTGTTCATGGCGAGCAATTCGTCCTTGGAAGGCTTCATGTAGTAGTGGCCTGGGGCATTGTCGAAAGTAGAGTTGTTCTGCGCCTCCGGGGTGGCAGTGTTGTCTTCCTCGTGAACAATGGCCAGCTCGTTACCCTTGACCTGCTCTACCTCCGGGGTTTTGACGCCGTTGGTTACAGCTGAGGACCGGTTCTGGCGGGGAGTGGTTTCGTCGGCCTGGGAGACAGGCGACTCCGCTGGAGCCGTAAGCACGTTACGCAGAGGCGTGCCGTTCTCCACCTCGACGTTGCTGGTATCGAAGCTAACACGCTTGGCCAGCTTACGCGTGCTGGCAGTGCCATCGGTAAGCTGCTTGTCCTTTTGAGGCGTAGAAAACAGATCGCTCCTGATGTCTCTGTTTATGACGAGCTTCTTTGATCCCGTGCTGCCGTACCAGCGAGCGCTTGAGCCTGACGAGAACGCTCCTGGTGCCAAAATGCTTTCCTCCGTATTGAAGCTTCGGCGCAGGTTGTTTGTAGACATGCTCTTGCTCAGTGCTCCGCTAGAGCTGGAGCCGAGGAGGCTGCGGCCAAGTCCGCCAGGCGTGCTCGAGACGCTGCTGGCAGGACTGCCACCCGGAGTACCGTACGAACTGTACGAGAAGCCGAAACCCCTCTTCTGAGGAGTGGCAAATCGAGATGCAGCTGCAGGGGCGAGCTTGTACATTGGCAGAATGGAGCTCCTCCGAGGCTTGGAGTTGCCATTCAAAGGGGTAGCCAGGGGACCAGGGTTGGCCACCTCATTGCCGCCCACAGCAGAAAACAGTGAAGGGCTGCCGTAAGCCGAGACATCGTTCAGGTTCGCCGTCAGTCCTTGGGGAGCGTTGCTTGCCTGTTGCGAGCCGCCAAGCAGAGATCCGCCAAAGCCGGACGTTTGAGTCTGCTGCTGGTTGGCGCTAGCACCAAAGAGCGAGCTGCCCTGGTTCTGGGTGTTTTGCCCACCAAAGAGGCTCGAACCTGCGGCTGGGGTGCTGCCGCCAAAAAGACCACCAGGCTTTTGTTGAGTGCTGCCTGCGGCCCCGAACAAAGAAGAACCAGTTGTCTGCTGGTTCTGAGTGTTTGAACCAAGGCCCCCGAACAAGCCAGAACCTCCGGTGGTATTGGCTTGGGCTGTGTTCGTCGCACCAAAGAGGCTGCTTCCAGTGGCGGGCTTGGCGGCTCCGAAGAGGCCACCGCCCGTTGTACCGGTACTGGCACCGAAGCCACCCGTATTCTGCTGCTGCTGGTTGGTATTCCCAAAGAGTCCGCCCCCGGTCGTGGCGGTGTTGCTCGCGCCGAACAAGCCACCCGTGGCCGGCTTTTGCTGAGTGCTGCCGAACAAGCCTCCGCTGGCCTGTTGATTCTGGTTCTGCCCGCCGAAGCCACCGCCAAACCCAGTACCGGTGTTTTGCTGCTGCTGTGCAGTGTTGCCGAAAAGACCACCACCCGCTTGGTTGGTACTGCTGGCATTGCCAAAGAGTCCTCCGGAGCCAGCAGTGTTGGTGTTTGTCGCGCCAAACCCAGAAGTGGTTCCAAAGCCGGATGAAGCGGTTTGCGTGTTGGTGTTCCCGAAGCCAAACCCGGTTCCCTGGGGCTTGTTGGCTTGGTTGCTAGCGCCGAAGAGACCACCGGTTGTTGAGGTGTTTGTGTTGCCACCACCAAAGGCGCTGGTGGTGGTGTTACTCCCGGCGCCAAATCCTCCTCCCGTGTTGGTTCCAAAGAGGCCACCACCGCCACCTTGTTGCGTCGCGGTGTTGCCAAATAATCCTCCAGCGGGCTTGTTGCCACCGCCGAATACACCACCCGCGGTACCGGTGTTAGTGCTTCCAAAACCACTGGTTCCAGTCTGTCCAAAGCCGGAGGTAGTATTTGCAGCATTGGTGCTGCCAGCCCCGAAGAGTCCACCGCCAGTGGTATTGGAGGCACCTCCAAAAGCGCTGGTCGTCGGCTGATTGCTCGTGCCAAAGCCGCCTCCAAATCCCGAGCTTACACCAAAAGCGCCAGCTCCACTGGCGTTTCCGTGACGGCGTCCCTGCACATAGTCCGCCAATCTCAGCTCTTCAGAAGACCACTTCTTATACGGCTGCTGGAACAAGACGTTCTGGAACGAGTTCGTAGTGGCACTATTGGGCTCCTTCTCCGTGAAGGGTTGGAACGGAGTTGCTGCAGTCCCAGGAGGGTCGCCAACGGCTCCTAGGCCAGGATTGTTGGTTGCACCGAAGCCGCCGCTGCCGAAACCACCAGTAGAACCGGTGGTGCCGCCGCCGCCGCCGCCGAACAGAGACGAGCCAGTGGCACTGCCTGAGGCACCGAAGCCTGGCTTGGCGCCGCCTCCGAACATTCCTCCACCTGTAGTGCTGCCGCCACCAAATGGAGACGAGGTATTCGCGTTCGTGCTGCCGAACCCGCCAAAGGTGGAGGTGCCAGTGTTGGCGGCGGCGGGAGATCCAAACAAGCCGCCACCGCCAGTCGTGGCAGTTGAACCAAACGCAGGCTTGCTACCGAAGCCTCCGCCGGTGTTTGCTCCAAATCCTCCTAGAAGAGGTGAACGTTAGCAAAGGTACAGCTTGAAAGCGGAGTGGGGAAGCTGATGGGAAGCTTACCTGCCGAAGAGCCAAAGCCACTGCTCGTGGCGGCGGGAGCGTTGGTGTTGCTCCCGAACATGCCACCCCCTGTGTTGGTATTCTGTCCAAATGCACTGGTAGTGCCAGATCCACCGAAGCCTGGGACCATATCAGTCAGTCATAGCTCGTGCAAAGCTTTGCCCACCAAGAGCAAACATACCTGTCGAGCCGGTGGTGCTGGTATTTGCACCGAACCCGCCGAACCCCCCGGAGGAGGGCTGGTTAGTGTTCGAGCCGAAGCCCCCAAAGCCGCCGCCAAACGACATGATGTCCTCTAGGGCCTGCGAGGGGCAGGATTCAGGAACGGGACAACCCTAGATATGAGGCAGGTCGCCGCGTTGGTGCAGATGAAGGTGTAGTCCTCCAACTCGAATCGAAATCGACTGTGTCGGCGCTATTTATCGATGGCGAGCGCGCACATGTGCAATCACAGCCTTGGCGCGACTTCTTCGATGGGCGTCGGGGCCTGGGCTTCTCGCGTGGGCTGTCGACAATAGGAGGCGCGCAAAGCTCGGGGCACGTCGCTGGAGCTGCCGAGCGGCGCTGGAGACGACCGCGTCAATTCCAAGGACCAGACAAAGAGAAAAAAAGATGAGGCAAAGCAGGAGTCGGGTGCCAGGAGCAGACGAGGAGTGGGTGGCGCGCCCTTTTTCACCTCGGCGTTGGCGTTGATGACTGCGCGATGGTCAGGTCCGCCGCCCAGCCAGCTTTTTTCGCGGTGCTGCTAAGAGCCGGCTGTGTTGCTGCCTCAGACCGTAACTTTCGTGCCCAATTGGTGCGCGACTGGGCGCGCTGACTAAGGCCTGCCAATCAGCGGCGGGCGTCGAGCTACCTCCAGGCAGGTTCATGCTGCCTGGGGGCTGCCTGGGCGGGTACCTGGCCAGGAGGTTGCGCAGGGCGTTCTCTGCCCCAGCGCCCGATCGCGCAGCGCACGGCTGAGGCGCGTCAGGCCCTGGCTGGGCCGGCCTTGTCGCGTCGCATCGCCTCCTGCACGCTCTCCTCACTTGCAGCACAATAATCAACTCGAGCTTTGGACACTCGCGCGATCATACGAGTAACATTTCTGGCTTTGAGAACGCGACACCGTTCCTTGCTGAATTCCTTGGCTATCGGCACCTTTCAATCTCTTCTTGGGCTACGTCTTCTTCCGCGTCTGCGCGCACATTTTCTCCCTCCCGCTGCGATCCATCCCGCAAGCAGTCGCCAACATGAACTCTCACTCGACGCCTCGTCCCTTTCCAATGCGGCCGGTCGCGGGAGCATCGAGCCAGCATCCCCAGTCCCAGCAGCAGCGGCAGCCTCCCGCCCCGCAAATACCAACAAACGAGGAGTACGGCGCAATTCCCGACGAGGACCGGGATCACATTGATGAAGTTGTAAGTCGCCTGCCCGTTGCCGCCAAAAGGTCCGTGTAGCTGACGCGCGAGATCACCAGTTCGACCTGATGGACATGAAGAAGAAGGGCTGGCTCAACAGCTACGAGTTCAAGCACTCCCTAGCCGCCCTCGGCTTCGACTTGCCAAAGCCCGAGTACTTCAGGGAGCTCGAAACGTACGGCTCCGTGCCGCCAGACTGGCAAGACCCGCATAGCTGTCCTGTCAATCGCCTATACATCTACCTTGAACAGTTCCGGTTGTGTGCCGCCAAGCTAATCGCCAACCGCGATCCCCGAGAGGAAGCAGCCAAGGTGTTCAGCATGTTCGATTACGACCAGGACGGTATAATTTCCTTCGAGGACATGAGACATCTGGCGCAAGATATCAAGGACGAGCGAGCATTGACAGACGAGGAGATCCAAAGCATGATAGAGCACCTCGACCACGATGGCAAGGGCGGCGTCAATCTGGAGGAATTTATCCAGATGATGGAGGAGGCCGGGTAGAGAGGCGGAACGACCGACGATTGCTTTGCATGATGCGGAGAAACTTCGACGATTGTCGTCCCCGATGGGCATCCATTGCTCAAGCGTTTCCGCCGAGGTCCATGAGACCCTATCTAAATGATCTGCGGCAGCAGCGCTGATCCTAGCTTGCTGTTGGCAGCGCCTCGCTCCTGTTCAATGCTTCAGCCTGGGGAGCTGTTAGCACCCACAGAGTTGTGGCCATTCAAGCAGAGACGTGCTCAAAAGGTGCCGGGAACGCGCTCGACTGCCGGCGGAGCAGAGGCTGGGGATATTCTATTTTGAGCTCGGATAATGTCGCAGGCATGTCCAGAGCTACATGGGAGTGTGGAAAGAGTACGAGGCTACGATACCCACGAGGAGGAAGCTTGGGGCGATGTTGATTAAGATGAACCAAATCTAGGTTTGTGAATGCCAAGCTCTCATAGCCTACAACCTTGCTCGCGTGAAAGAGCCTCGTTCCCATCTCAGATAAGCCCGCTCTCCCTCTCCAAGCAACAAGAACACAAAAAAACAAGTAACACGGTTAACGATTTATCGGGTCAATGGGAGAAAAGGCATTCTTCATATCGCTGAGCCTGGCATTTTCAGGTGACAAAATAAAGGCGTCGATTGGAGGCGCAGGGGAAGTTGACTAGTTGGCTTAGAATTGAATCAGATCGTTGCTCTGAGTGTGCTGCTGCGGTCGCTGTGCTCCAAACGGGTTGCTGCTTTGGCCGTTCACGCCCGCGGGACCAGTGGCGCTAGGGGCTTGACCGTAGCTGATACTGGGCATCCCGGTGAATTGTTGGCGCATGAAGGGGTTGTTGCCAGTGACCTCTGGGTTGAGCCGCTGAACGCCCGACCCAGCACTGTTGACGAAAGTTCCGGGGGCAGTATGCTGAGCGGGGATCCGAACGTCGCCAGTGTTGCCAAACGTGTCCATGCCGTCACCGGTTGCAAGAAGAGAGTTCAGCTTCGACTCGTACTCGTTCATACCCTTCTGGGGCGTGTTGAACGAACGCTGTTGCTGAAGCTGTTGCTGCTGAAGCTGCTGCTGCTGAAGCTGTTGCTGTTGAAGCTGCTGCAGCTGTGGTTGGTTGAAAGATGAGAGTGTCTTCTGCTCCGGCAGGGGGGCAAGAGAAGATGTTGTGGGCTGGGCCGAGTTTGGTCGGTTGAACTGAGCAAATGGGTTGTTGGAGCCCGTGGGCGTCGGCGCCAAAGATTGCTGCTGTTGCTGGCTGTTGGAAGCCCAGGGATTGTTGCTGCCTGGCTGGAGAGTGTTTTCTGAAGGAGACTGGATTTGCGGCTGCTGCTGCTGCTGCTGTGCGTAAGGATTGTACCCAGTGACCTGCGGCTGGAACGCTTGCTGCTGCTGCTGCCCATAGGGGCCTACGGTGCCTGACTGCATGCCGAAGCCGGTGTTATAGTTGGGCTGGAAGCCCGTCGGCTGGGTGGGTTGAAAGCCGGTGTAGGCATTCGTCATGTACCCGGTAGGCTGCGCCTGCATCTGGCTCTGGTCGATGGGGTTGGCAAAGAAATCGACAGGGTTGCCCTGCTGATAGCCTTGGTTGAAGCCAGTGTACTGCGGCTGAGTGGTCTGCGCAGGTTCGTCATCGAAAAGGGATGTCGAATTGCTCTCTTCGAGCTCGCGTCGCCTCCTTTCTTCCTCCTCCTTGCTGAGCTTGATGGCCTTTGCCAAGTCGTCGTCGTCGTCACGGTCGTCATGCCGGCCTTCTCTCTTCTTCCTGTCTTCTTCTTCTTGGTACTTGCTCGCCTCGATAGCTAGGCGATATTCGGCGTCGTCTTCGTCATTGCTGGGCCCGGCTCGCCTTTCTCGGGTTCGTCGCGGGTGGGCATCCTCGGAAGATTGTGGTGCGAACTCATCCAGCCCAGTTACTCGGGACTTCCAAGACTTTCTGTCGCTTCGCTCGGCGCGGAGCCTTTCCTCGTCGAGAATCAGGGAAGTGATCTCCTTGGCGGCAACACGCACTACAATGATGTTAGCTAGATAATCCGCTTGCACGAGTTGAGGAAGCGCCCACCATTTTGGCCAACGTCGCGGCCATCTTCGTCAATGTATTGGAACTCGCGCAGCGTCTTGATGATGTAAATGCTCTGGCGAGCCCATGTGACAACAAGCTCTGAGCCCTCGTGGAGGCAGTAGTCAAGGACCTTCAAAGCCTTGAGGACGTGGCGCCAATTCTTTCCCTTGTCGTTCAAGCGCTTGTCGATCATATCCATGATATCGTAGAACTCGGTTGACCTGCAATTACGCCACCGGTTAGCCTTGCCATGGAGTCCGGAAGCATCGTAACGTACGTGTTGAAAGTCCTGATATCGCGTTAGCGCACTGTAATACCGCACATTGACAGACTACCAACTCACCGGGCTGAAATCTCCTGGAGCATGGCACCTGTTGGTCCCCAGGGGTCGTTGCTCGTCGCTATGTGGAGGGCGATTAACGGACTGTCAGGGGAAGATAGTGATGGATACTCACCTTCCCGGACCTTGACCTGGACGGCGGAGTACCCCTTGGTCACATTCTTGACACTTCGCATGACCTTGGACATGATGGGCAATTGGGGGGCCCGAGAGCCTGCCGATGAGAAGACGTCTAGCTCGCGTTGGCTTTAAAAATGTCGCGATGCCGGCGCGGGGGTATCGCGAGAGTTGGCGGCGGCCTCTTTGCCGATGCCAACAAAGACGGAGCGATTGGCAGCGGCGACTCGGTGGGTGAGGTGAATGAGCCCTTCGAGATCGGCGCAAGGCGAGAGGCTCGAGTCACGGTGCTGTGGCACGCCGGCGGTGAGGGGCGTCGTCTAGGGGAGATTGGGTCGGTCGCGATCGCACGTGGTGGGACAGACTGGCACCGCCAGCCGGATCAATATCGCACGCGGGTCGCGATGCGTTGCTGGTGCGGCGCAGAAGAGGGCGGACGAGGGCGCAGAAGATCGCACGGCTCGCAGAAGAGGCTTGTGATCGACTGCAGATTGACGGAGGCGGGTGTTGAGAGGTGCGGCGTCTGTGACGGCGAGCATGGAGGCAATTCGGAACGGGGTCCACATACGTATGCCGCATGATTACGTACGTGACCCATCGCCGCTCTCTGCGCCTTGGCCTCGGGCGCGTACGTCACCAGCCACATCTGACGGCTCCGGAGTAATTCTCGACAAATTACACTTCGGCCCTGTTTACGACGACCTCGCGCCGCCAGTGCCGTCAGGTCGGAGCGGCCGGAGAGGAGCCACCACAGACCCTCGGCGTGTCGCCTCTCCGACGGCTCACCTCGCACGTGTCGCGGCCCAAGGATACCGCCACGATGGAATCAGCAAGCGACTCCGTGCCGGTCTGGCTTTGCCCAGTGCAAAACACTCGTCTTTGTCGCTCGTTTGCTTACGGGTAGCTTCTCCCCGACTGCGCTTCTGACATGGACACTATCCACCAATCCCGAGACGGCCCCTGAGCCTCTATGCTAAATCCACCGAGACCAGTAGCTTGTCCCACCGGAAGTATGAAATCAAATAACCTGTATTATCGCTTCGTATACCTCATATGCGGGAATCACTATCTGCGACACACTCTCATCCTTTAAAAGAGACAGCCCAACTCTATGCATAATAGTAATACACTGTGCGTAGAAGCAAAGCGACTGAAATCAGACCTTGTTGCTTCTTCCTCTAGCGCCCTTGGCCCGCGATGGAGCGGCACCGCCCGTCCCCTTCGAGCCTCCCGCTGGTTGCTCGCCACCGCTTATGGGCTCAGCAGCCTTGGCCTTGCCCCCTCGCCCCCTGCGCCCACGTTTGTTGCCCGAGGGGCCCTTCTCCTGGCTCCTGGCTTGCCGTCGCGCCTCTTCATCTTGCGCACGTCGGCTCTCTTGATCCCACCACTCCTGGAAGGCCTGCTCCTGTTGGATCTCCTGCAAGGATCTCTTGGCCACAGCCTCTTTGACCAGCTCTTGCTCCCGCTCCTGCTGGCCGATGATGTCCGCCATGCTTGCTCCAGGCGATGCTTCTACCTTTCGTGCGGGCAGAATGTACGACTTCGAATGTGGTACAAGTGGCTTCGCCGGGGTTTGACTTGACGACGCCGGAGCAGCCGAGGAGCTGCCCATTCGTCCTTGACCAGGGAACCTGGTGTCGGGCGATGCTGTTCGTGTTCTGCCTGACTGGGCCTCAGCTTCAGAAGCCACGAGTGGTTTTGTCTTGACCGGTGCTGGGCCTCGAAGTGCCGTCTCCGAAGACATGGCCTCCTTCAACGACGTCTTTGGGAGTGGTGAGGCCGCTTTCCACGGAGAGGGCCGATTTTCGGACGACCCCTTGTCCCACGCACTTTGCTTAGTCCTATCGGCCTTTGCAGTCCCTTCTGCTTCCGCTTCCGCCTCCGCCTGTAGCTGGAGCTGCCTCTTGCGCTCTTTTTGAGACAGTTTTAACTGTGGCTTGCTCGGTGCGGTGCCCTTGGCTTGCTCCGCAGCCAGCCCGGCAGTCAAGGCGGACTTCGAAGTTATTTCTGACATGATACCTTTTATGTCCAGCTTCGAAGTCGGCAGTACGGGCGATGCCCAAGGGCCACTGGCCTTTCTCGCAGGAGTATCTAGCTGCAGGGGGGCTATATCACCGGATCCCTCCCCAGCTTGTGCCGAAGACCGGATTGGAGAGGGGCTCAAGGGTGAAGGCTTCCCGGAATCTGCGGCCGACTTGCCCTTTCCGCTTCGCCATGCCTCTGGTAGCCGCGGCATGGTTTCAACGTCGATATCTGGGCGCGGGCGCATAACGGGCGTACCCAAGTCTGGCGACGTAGGACTGCCGATCCCCGAAGCATCCTCGTCGTCCATGTTGAAAATCATGTCTCCATGGGACTCCTTTGGACGGAGATTCGGGCTGAACGGCTCGTTGCGACCGGTCTTCGACCTTTGGCACGACTTATCCGGCGTTTGCGCCCCCGTTATTGAATCCTCGAGGCTCCCAATGCGTGCCTTGAATGACGAGGACAGCTTCTTCTCATCTTCCCGTTGCACGGCTTTGAAAGCCATTTGTTTCACGCGCCGCTGACGTTCCTCCTCAACGTCCAACGCGAGGTCTGGATACTTTTCATGCAGCAGTAAGTCGGCCCTACCGCTTCGCGCGAAGGGAAATCTGGCCAGCTGGTTGTCACGAACAGTTTCGTCCAGTTCTTCCAGCAAATCTTCGTCAAGGCCATCAAGTAGATGGTTTTCCAGCATGCATTCCAGCTGCAGACAAATGTACTCCAATCCAACATCTTTGAATTCAGTCACTGAACAAGGGCTGATTTCGTTGAGAAGGTTGGCAATGTTTCGTGTCGTTACAAACTTTCCAATCAAGGACTGACAGATCTGCGACAGCCGATCCAGCATCAACTCGTTAGCAACGCCCATGATGTCCAGGATGAGCTCCGAGAAGTCGTCAATGTTGGGCGTCGCCACTTCGTCGAACATCTCTTCGCCAACGTCTGCGTAGATATGCTCCAGGACAAAACGGAAGGTCTGCGGACTTATGTGCTTGAGGTCAATCCGAACTTGCTCTGCTCCAGGTGAATCGTTGCGGCGATTGGCTAGCCATTGGCCTTGTGACCGACCATAAAACATGCCCTCGAAGAAAGGGCACCGCTGACATATCAGTTGGCTGTGTACTGTGATCTCTGCGCCATCCAGTTCAATGACGATGTCGCCATCGTCGAAAAAGTCCGGGTCTGAAATGGCATCCTTCATATCCAAATTCAAGGATCTTTCCAGTCCGGCTTGCAAGCGAGCGGCTGCTTCGAGCTTCGGCATGTGCAATTTCGTTGCCACCTTCATGAGCTCTGACCTGACCTGGCGAAATCGATATGCGTCAGATGGGGCGTCGCGGGTGTACTTCCAAACCGGAACGATTGCATCCTGGTAAATATACACCACGATGTTTACCACGGTTAGAATGTCAATGCTGGGCAGCGTGAGAACCCGCCTACCATCGATTTCATCAATGGAGAAAATGTCAGAACGAGTAGCCTTGCCCAGGCTCCGAAATTCGGAGAACGCTTCGCGTAGGACGGAGCTTCGGCCGCCAAGTAGCCAGCCGTGGATGGGTATTCGAATGTCTGGTGCGGTGGTGGTCCGGACCTCCATATCGAAACTGCCCTTTTGATGCGAATACGTTCGTAGCCAACGTAGCAGCTCTTCCTCGATGTTTGCAGATCTCATGATCTCATATGTCACGGAGCCCGGCTTCTCCTTCGCAATGGCAGCGTACCAAGGTTTGCGAGATGCCATCAAATCCCTAGATGGTTCGGAAGCGACGAAATCCCGAAGACACATGAGAGAGTTCATGTCTTCCCATAGTGACGGCTTCGCGATTACGATCTCCTCGGACATAACGCTAACGTCTTTTCGGATCGCAGCGAAAGCGCCAAACGTAGAGCTGCACACATTGACGCAGCCCGTTATGTACGGAACTCGCTCGAATTTGAAGTCCTTCTTCTTCACATCAGAAGATCCAGCAAAGGCAGCGCTCTTGCCTTTGCTCCGCTTAACTCTTTTCCAAATGGCTCCAGATTCGGTGCAGATGATGACAGAGCCATGCTCGCCGACGCTAACTGAAACGACACCGTCCTTTCGTGAGTCCCAGATGCATTGCGGCGACGTGACGGCTCCCTTGATCTTGACCGGGTTTGTTGTAGAGCCAGCTGGTTGGTTCACGTCGATCTTGTTGTTCAGCTGCACTGTGAACAGATCGCCGCGAACGGTGACAGCGGCAATGGTATCACCGCCTGACGTGATGTAGCGAATGTCTCTCCGTCCAGGATCATATCTATTCGAGAAGGAGCTTGCTGCCAGACTCTGGTTGGTGAAAACATCGGGCAAAGGGAACTTGATGAGGTTGTATCCATAGTTGGTGAACACCCAGACAGTGAAGTTCGATAGCAGACAAGTCGTCGCCTTGTCAATGGCCGATACCATTTCGATCGGCGCCGACAGTAGAGATGCTGCGACCTTCCGAGGCGTCTGCTGGACGTCGAGTGACCTAGAATCTGCATCCATGAGTGCTAGTTGACCGACATTTCGGCCCCAGCAATATAAAGACGAGCCAGTGTGCGCGACGGAGTGTATCGAAGACGCAGCAATTCCTTGCACGATTTCCTTTTTCAAGGACCCAAACACTTGACGAGGCGTCAAGCTCATGGGTTCTTCATCGGATCTCGCAGGAGGTGGAAGAATAAAACCAAGCTGAGAGTCGGAGTTGAGTCCCCAGGTCCAAAGCTCGCCGTTTCCGACCACAGCCACGGAGTGGTTCTGTCCAAGTGCAACATGCCGTATTTTACGATCCGCAAAGGGTCCTTTAACGGGCACGAACTTGAATTGGGTGTTTTCGTCTCCGAGCCCGAGTCTTCCGCCCATCCCAACGCCACACATGTAAAGATTCGATACAGGATCCGTTGTTATAACGGCTGTGTGAAGTTTGGACATGACAAAGTCTTGTATGATCAACGGCCGGTTGCGGATCAAGGATGGAATCTCGTCTATGTCCGGCGGCGAGTGAGGCATCTCCAGGTCTTTGCCGGCAAGATACGATTCGTGGAAGCGACGCAGGAGCTCGTCAGGACGTTGTAGCAAAATGCGCTCGGGAAACTGACGGTCATCTCCATCGCCAACCCCAAGCGATAGGTTCTTGTTGCTGCCAAAGACGTAGAGCTCGTTGCCTTCAGTCGAGTGGCCGTGTTGGTGAGAAATGCCGGTAGCGCTGCGATTCGGTTAGAACCGTCATATATAGATATAAAAGTGCATTTGGGTTGGACGGGCCATGTTTATAGATGACATGCGCGTGGCAGATGATAAGCTTCGGCTTGAGGGAAGGCTTACCGCTGGGTGACATCGTCTTCACTATACCCGCTGTCAGACTCGCCATCCGAGTGCCCCAGTTCCAAGTTCCTTCCTAGGAGTCTCGTGGCGATGGTGGAGTTGTAGACGTCAAATGGGCTATTTCCTTCGTGGTCCTTGGTTTTGATAAGCTGACCGGTCTTGGCAACCGAGGTTACCGTGTGGCTTGTCAAGTCTCCGCGCTCTCTGGCCAGGAGAATTCGTGCGATGGAGACGTTGCCGAAATAGAGAGCCCGATGGAGGGCATTCCAGCCGCTCTCCGGGTCCTGAGCGTAGAGATCAAGGGACGGGTGATCGATGAGAGCCTCGACAAATTTTCTAGCGTTGGGGTCCGTCGATGACGCAGCGCGCAACAGTATAGTCAGGCCCGCATGGTCACGACTGTTGACCTCATTTCGGCTCAGAGCAGAGCCTCCGTCCCTCAGTTTTCCGTAGCCCGGGGTGTATCCCGACACGCGGCGCGACTTGTTGGCTATTCGCGGCGATGCGTTGATGCCGCCTGGACTGGCACCAAGATATCCTCCGCCGGCCCCCTTGGCAGGGCTCTTGGACGCGACATGCGTGTTGGGACCAGCCGTGGCCAGCAGACGTCGAAACCTGTCGACATCGTTTTCCCAGTAATATTTCCACAGCAGGTGACTCATGGGCGGGTGCGGTGACTCTCTCCTGGCGCTTTAAACGGCACCTCGCTGTGGTCTCGAGGGATCACGGCTTATTTAAAGGTGCGATTTGTAGCGCCGGAGGGCCTAGGATTTGCGAGAAGCTCAGGGCGGCTTCTTTGCAAGGCTCTCGACGCGCAGTGATGGCAAGCGACGTTTTGCGACTCGGCGTGTTCGGCGGGTGACAGCGACGGACTCGGTGGATGGAGCGGTCCAAGGTCGACGCGCAAGAGGGTGGTTTCGAAGAGCGTTCGACGTATGGATGGCGCGCTGTGATAGAGGCGCAAGCGACGAGATAGGAGAAACGACTCTGCGCGGCGTGCTGATTCGAGCGAAGTTGGATGTCAACGAAGAGGCCTTTCCGATGCGACCGTGGCAGGTTGTGCGGCGCTGCGCGTCACCTCCAACTGCCCAGCTTGTAGTGGGGTACGCGCACCCTTGGCCATGGCCGCGGGGTCGCACATGTACCTTCCACTGACCCTCGACATGTGCCGTGGTGTATCGGTATCGAGCCTCTGCCGTGCCCTTGGTATCGCTCCGGCCCCACCCGCTAGGAACATGAAGCTTTCTCGGGCGAGCCAATGGCGGGGCCGGCACCCGGCCTGTGCTGAGCTGTAGGGCAGATAGGGCTTCCCCGGACGCTGGTCATGCGGAGCGACACATGTGCTGAGGAGCACCGCTAATTTGTCGACGACGACGGAGAGGGCAGCTCGCAACGGACGTGTCTGGATCGGGAATGACAACTATCAATGCAGGCTCCAGAGAAGCAGTGTCCAGGAGTACGCCGCAGCATGAACGACCTGGGCCCCGCAAAACATGCAGCACGTGGAAGAGTCGTCAACGCAGGCGCGCGTACTCGGATGCCACCCGCGATGCGCTGCAAAACCCTCCCGCACAGGTGAGTACTCGTAACGTAGTATTCCGTAACCTGGGGATTAATCCGCGTATAGCAGGCCCCGCCAGCCTACCGCGGGGTCTCCAGCAAGGGATGCGATGTCTTAAATGCCCCACGGGGCCGGGGTAGTTCACCTACCTTATCTACGAATCATGGCGTAGATTCTTTTCGCTACCCTCGCTCTTTTCAGACTTGCGTTTGAAAATCATATCATTCTCGTATTATAGTATTCCCTACGGACGAACCCACCCATGAGAGTGTAGCAGATGCCTTCGACAGCTTGAAGGCTTGTGGGCGCAAGGCGAACAGGCAAACCCCAATCAGATGCTGAGGACAACGCCATACAGCGCATCTGATTGGATTTTGCCCTTTCGGCCCGGGTCCGCAAGCCTTCGAGCTGTTGAAGGGATATGGCATGAGAAGAGAGCGAATGTGGCATGAGAGAAGAGTAAATATGGCATGAGAGCAGAGCAGGAAGGGCATGAGAGGATAGCGAATACGACATGAAAGCAGAGCAGATAACAAGATGACCAGAAGACTCTAAGCCAGCTATGGATACAAAAAGCTTCACCAGCCCAAATACTCGGGTGTTTGTTCATACCGGCAATCAATAATCAAGCTGATCATACCTCTGAAAATATATTACAAAACGTAAGCTACTTATTCTTTCATCTACATCATGAAATTTCTATTGTCGTTGGCTTTACTGGCTGGCTTGGCCTTGAGTAGCCCCATCATTGAAGACGACCTGAAGAACCATCTATCAAGGCGATGTTATAATCGCAATGACGCACGCCGCGATGCTCACAATGCTGGTTGCCGCACCGTCAGGGACGACAACCATCAGGGAACCTTCTGCAATGTGTTTGGTTGCAATTGCAACTGGGGATGCAGAAAAGTAACCAAGCGGAACGAATGGGGCCAAGTGGATGAGTATTTGTGGTATACAGGCGGGTGCCCAGCAAGCTCAAATGTAAGTTCGCAGCCTGCTCACAGCGAGGATCGTCGGTATGTAAGACTAATACGGTTAATTTCAGAACGAGGACTGTTAATCAGGTACCTTGGCGCTCGACAACACTCAACATCACATTTAATCCGTTGGGATGAAACGCATAAGTAGAAAACATTAAAAAAAAACGGAGGAATACCAGGGGTCTGATACTCCATCGACAAAAGACGCGTCTGGGCTCCGATGATCAGAAGGTTCCTCCTGTTCATCACACATGCAATGTACATGTATTGTTCATGATCTTCTCTCATACTTACAATGGAGTCACTGGCATTCCTCCCACCTAAAGAGATGCGCCCAAAGCCGCCGTGATTGGCAAAAAGAAGTACGATTCAGGGACTGGTGTGTCAAGTCTGCCGAGCAGGCCCGGGCTCAATAACTTACACGACGCCCGTTGCACTGGGCTTTTGGCAAAGGTGCTAGTTGCCCCTTGGCAAAAAATGTAGTAAGGTAGTTTAGAGGCATCAGGCAGAGAATGAGATAAAACAGCACTATGCGGGAGGCGATTGTTGGCAGGACAGCTCGTAGTTATTGATTTCAGATGGGCTCTCGTTATTCCAAGCTCCTCGCGGTGACGCGCCCCGCCCCGCATGCGAGATGCACCTGCGCCGAATCGGCGGCCTTTTCTGTCCACCTGACAACTGATGCTCTGCAACAACTTAAGTGCTCGCGCAAATTAAGGCATACGAGCATCCGTCGCACCGGGATTGCTCTACACGACAGCTTGGCGAGGTGATGCTGCTCCGTGGATGGCTGTGAAAGGCATGCGCAGGATGCTGCGACACTTTCACCACATCCCACCTTGACGCCGTGGTCATTGCCGGCGCCCACGCTTGTGTGGCTGCTGGCCAGGGCCCTGATTTGACAGCCTGGGGAAGCAAGTGTAATTTAGCCGCAAGAAAACGGGAACGACCGGGGAACACAGCGTCGCGCCGATACCGCTGAGACACCGCCGTCGGCTGGCCGCCCTCTGGTCTCGTCTGCGCGCTGTGTCAGTCGAGCGCAGAGCGTGGTATTGCTGTACAAACGAGTATTCACCTGCTGCATGCTCTGTGAAGCTCTGGCCGCAGATCGCGGCTGCGAGACGCCTTGGAAGCGGTTAAAAATATGGGGCTCTCGCGTGCCTCGAGAGCGCCTGCAGGGTCCCGCGGGCAGCCGTTGCGGAGGGCGGCATCTCATTCGCTTATCCCCGGCCAAGGGACTTGTCACCCCACACAATTTCCTCTTCGTCCCGAGTCAGGCACCATTTCTCCATCTGCATCACCGGCATCGCACTCTTGACCCTCCGCCGTTGAGCGACACCTCCTCCTCTCCTCCTCTGCCATACGCTTCTGCGGCTCTCCGAAACACCGTCTGTCGCTAGTCCAGCCCGACGCAGCCGCCCATCATGTCGCAGGAGAAGCCTCTTCCCTTCCAGTACCAGTTCGCCGCAGGTGCGTACCCGTAGGCGACATATTGTGCCTTCATCCCTGTCCCGGACGAAGCTCGTGCGCTAACACTGTCCAGGCGCGATTGCCGGTGTCTCGGAGGTATGACCGACGCGATTCCTTGCCAGCGCCTATTCCTCGTTGCTGACAGCCCTGTTCGCACCAGATTCTGGTCATGTAAGTCGTTCCGAGAACCGCCTTGCCGCGCGAGCCCCAACTGACTGGCCTCCTCCTCAGGTACCCGTTGGACGTTGTCAAGACCCGAGTGTACGCTTCCCCGCGCAACCAAATAACGATATGAGATGCTGATTGGCATAGCCAATTGCAAACCGGAAAGGGCACTGGAGCCGAGTCCTACAATGGCATGTTGGATTGCTTCCGCAAAATTATCAAGCATGAGGGGTACTGCTTCGACGTCAACCCTGCCGCTCGTCATGTCAAGCTCACTAGATGCCAGGTTCTCTCGACTCTACCGCGGCATCTCTGCTCCCATCCTCATGGAGGCGCCCAAGCGAGCCACCAAATTCGCTGCCAACGACGAGTGGGGCAAGTTCTACCGCAAGGCATTCGGCGCTCCTCAGATGACCCAGTCTCTGTCCGTTCTGACGGGCGCAACCGCCGGTGCCACCGAGTCTTTTGTCGTGGTTCCCTTCGAGCTTGTCAAGATCCGACTGCAAGACAAGGCTTCCGCCGGAAAGTACAATGGCATGATTGATTGCGTTGTCAAGACGGTCCGAAACGAAGGCCCTTTGGCGATGTACCAGGGACTGGAGAGCACCATGTGGCGGCACATCCTCTGGAACGCTGGTTACTTCGGATGCATCTTCCAGGTCCGGCAACTGATGCCCAAGGCCGACACCAAGCGCGGCCAAATGGTCAATGACCTGATCTCGGGCTCCATCGGAGGAACGGTCGGTACCATGATCAATACTCCCATGGATGTCGTCAAGAGCCGTATCCAGAACACGCCTAGGGTTCCAGGGCAAACCCCCAAGTACAACTGGGCATGGACCTCGGTCTTCACTGTTCTCAAGGAGGAGGGTCCCGGTGCTCTGTACAAGGGTTTCTTGCCAAAGGTGAGGCGCCCCATATCGCCCCCAACGTGATGATGTTGTTACTTACTTGCCTCCAGGTGCTCCGACTCGGCCCCGGTGGAGGTATTCTGCTCGTGGTCTTCACTACTGTCATGGATACCTTCCGCAGCTGGCAAAAGTAGAGAACCACGCATCGATAAAATTACTCAAAGAACGGCCTGTTGGAGAAATACAAGCATAGACTTTTGCTTTGGGAGGGCAACGATGACTGATGCGAGATGTTTATACATAAATCGATTCTCTGAGGAATTGAAGAACATAACCTGCCGGAATTTGGTGTCTGCTTTGCCTTGCTAGAGAATAGGCCCGTCCCTTCGCCTTGAACTGCATTTTCCAGGCTGCTCAAAGTAGTGTCGGCCGCGAGCCTCTCGAAATCTGCTTTGCTACAGTTGATTGTCCGTAGTTTCGCAGCTACGTTTGCAAAGCATTAAGCCATCCGCCCGCGTCGTCCCACCGTTGAGGCCACAACGCTCCTCACGACGTTCTCGCAAAAAGGCCGTTGGGACATGCCACCACTCGACAATAGTTAATCGTCATTTGATTACTTCTTTGTGGAGAGCTGTGTTGCCCTACACTTTCCGTGTTTGCACTCTTTGCACTCGTATTCCTAAAGCCGATCCCTCTCCTCTTCACTTCTCTTTATGTCTTGCATCGAATGCTCCAATCTCTTACTCTCTCCCTCACCCTGCCGCACTTGCATTGCCGATCGGCCCGAGAGTTTCCTGCTCTAACATTGACAACCTACATGCAAACTTGCGATACAGCAATTCTCGGGCTCGTTGTTCTTTCCTGACTCACAACCAGCTTCAGCAACTTTCTTCCAACTCATCTCTGTCACCTTACCTTCTCCGCAATCGAGAGGTTCTCAGCGTATGCAACTCTTCTCCTTTGCTTCTCGCACTCTCATAATCTGCCATAAGCCTCCAATTTGAACTCATGGTACAGCCCGCCCCGCCATTCCTCTTATTCTCCCATCAGTTTTCTCAGGTATCGGGCAAGACACAGAAGTGCACCTACTTCCATTGCGGTAAAAGATTCGTCGCATTTCACCTATCAATCCGGTCCCATCTACGGCGTCCTTCATACAAATCTTTCTGCCGTTGCATGGCCAAGCTACTTGCCTTTTCTCGCTTGCTCCATCTGCCCTCTTCTCTCTCAACAGTCCTCTTCCACTTCAATTTCCCTTTGGTTCAACAAGGTTCTTACACTTGACCAACGCTCTTCTTCTTCTCCATCAACGCTCTTCTTCTTCTCCATCAACGCTCTTCTTCATCTTCACTAACGCTCTTCTTCTTTAACCACACGTTCTATTCTTTCCAATACACATCTTTCCATTTTGTCTACTCTTTCAGGTACTTCTTTATGCCATCAATTCTTTTCACCAACCCAACTCACCTTTTTGTTCAACACATTTCTCTCTGACATCACATCTGTTAGTCTCTACTTACTTTGCTACTTGGACAAATCTTCACGATGGAAGAGCCTCCGGAAGATACAGACATGGGCCAATGGCATCTCAACCCTTCAACTCCGGGCTCCGGAGATTCGGATCGTGAAAACTCTAATCCACCTGACGATGAGTCTAATGTTGTGGAGAGTTCAGATGCTGCTCTGCAAGCAGCTTCGATTCAGCCCTCACAAGATTCCAACTCAGACCCAAATCTTGAGCCAGAAGCTGCCCAAGCTGCCCCTCTAGAGCCTGCGACCAGCCCTGCGGGAGAAGAAGATCCAGAAGACCAACAGAATGAAACTGCTTCGGTCTCTCAGGAAGCAGTGGTCGAGGAGCCGGAAACCAACGAGCATGATGAGGGGGACAATGGCGAAGACTCTGCCCATGATGACGATAACGAAAACTCTACCGGTGTTGACGACGATGAAGACTCTTCGGATGATGACGACGATGAAGACTCTTCGGATGATGACGACGATGATGACAATGACGCTGACTCAGACAATGGAGTAGCAGAGGGTTTTTCCAACAATTGCATAGAAACATGCCGGCCCCAATGGGTGATTGTTCATGAAAAGTCACAGCGTCGAAAATGGCGTTTGAGAGAGGCAAATGCTCGGATACTATATCTCGAAAGTCTGATTCGAGACAAAGACAGAACCATCCGGGATCTTGAAGACCAGCTAGACGCGGTGCGACGGGGGAACGGCAACCGACGAACCGAGGTCGTAAGTTCTTCAGAGCTATCCAATCCAGGGGTTATCTGCTAATGACAATCGAAAGACATGGCATACAATTCTTCGGACTTGGGTAGTACAAGGCCCTCGTGCTTTGGATAGAAGACTCCGAATCAGTACGTACGAAGACATATACCGTCTGTCTTGCTGGGAAAGCAATATGAATCCCCACCCACTCAAAGTTCATCCGGGCCTGGTCCTCAGAGAAATGACTGAAGCTGAGGAAGTTGAATATAACTCAGTCCATCCGGGTCATGGCCCCAGAAGAATGACTAGAGCACAGGAGGGTGGACACAACCCTGGACCCTTAGAAATCAGTTCGGAGCCTACCCACTCAGAGCCCCTGCCTATCGAGGTACAGACTCGCATCCTGCATTATTCTCTGTGCTTTTTTGGGGACATCGTGCGTAAGTGGGATCACCAAACTACTTTCTCAAGAGAATTTATTTTTTGGCTGACAATTTCCAGACGCCATATCTCGGCTTGACCCTTATTTTGCGCCTTCGGTGCTGCCGGCTCAAGACGCCGATTTTCGCCTCCTCCATCGATTCCACGTTGGCGATGATCCAGTAAATCTAACCTGTGCGACGCTGCCAAACGTTTTGCTTGCACCGCTTCTCGTATGCAAGGCTTGGAATTTTTGGGGGGCCCATATTTTCTACTCCGAAAATACCTTCGCATTCAGTTCCTTGGGAGAACTTGGACGTTTCTGCGAAGGAATTGTGAGTCAGACCCGCCGATAGAGTGATGCCCTTTTCAAAAGCTAAACTACACAGGGTACGAGAATTCAACGGCTACAGCACATCTCGCTTCTCTTCATGGGCAGTCAATACCTCACCTACGAGAAGAGTCCGAGGAGCAAATACGTTTCGCGTCGGACCCAACCACTAATGAATCTTCCCGAGGCAATACGCCTCAAGACAATCCAGGTATTTATACAGGAAAGCTCCAAAATGAGGCGTCCGCACGAAACTCAAGGAGCAATTACGTACCTCAAACGTAAAACTCGAAGTCAGCCGAATTATAGACTTTTCAGAAACCTTCGCACATTGCAGGGGCTCGATTACTTTCAATGCTTACGTGGCATTCATTCAATTAAGTTCTTCGACTACGACAAGTGGCTAACGTCTCAGGAGAAGGCTCCCATCCGGGACTCGACGTTCTTGCTCGATATCTCGACGACTGTTCAAACACCTAAGGAGTACGTGGATTTCCACAAATCGAGGCTAAGGAATCTCGCCCCTTTGATTAAACACTACGACGCTCCAGAAACGATTTGGCGATGCCTGCAGACAGTATTCCAGGAATGTTATCAAAGCGGCCGACTCATTCAAGCAGTCGTGGCTAACTCCTCTCAGAATGGATCACACTCTTCTGCCCTTGATACTACTGAGGAAGAGGAATCGGACGAGGGATCTACGGATTCCGAATCTGACACAGAGTCTAGTTCAGACCGGTCTTCTAATTCTGGTTCTGATTCGGATTCGGGGCCTGATGGCGGCTTAGGCGTCTCTCGTGCTCGAAGCTTCTCAGCTATCACACCTGTGCATGGGTCAGACTCAAGTCCAACTCCGATGAGCGTTTGTGACACTGACTCTGACACTGACTCTGATTCTGACTCCGGGTCTGATACGGATTCAGACCCAGATGCTGATGACCACGGCCGCGGCAATGCAAATCTTGATATCAGCTTGGACTTCGACAACAGCCGCCTCAACGTCAATCACTCAGTGGCTGAAAATGAACCGGTTAGTAGAATCTCGGAAGTAATTGACCTTACATTTGAAACCGACGACGAAGACGGAGGTGCAGCTGCATCTTCCTGCCGTACGAGCCAGACAATACAAGCAAGTCAGCAGCAAGAGCCCACCCACGATCCAGACCAACAAACTCTTGTTTCGGACGAGTCCGGCGAAAGCTCTTTGTTCATCCGTGACGGCGAGGATGTCGTCATGGATGATGCGCCACCTCCGACTTCATCGGATACGCCTCGACCAACAGGTGGTTCAATCAGCGACTGGGGCCATGGCACCGACACAACGTCGAGAGGCGGTCCAGAACGCGAGGGGGGCTTATTTCTGAGCCCCACGCCATATGAATCCATCGTCGGGCCCATACCTCCAACTTCATCGGATACGTCTCGGCCATCTGGTGGTTCAATCGGTGGCCGGAGCCAGGGCACCGACGCAACGTTGAGAGGCAGACCAGGACGCGAGGGAGGTTTGTTTGTGAGCCCGACGCCGTATCAAGCCATTGTCGGGGACACCTCGAGCACAAGTGACCGGGGAGATCAGAGTGATCGAAACATGTCCCCAACAGCGAGCATGAGCGGCAACTTTGTCGATTTGACGGACGAAAGTGATGAACCCCAGGGAAGCGCAATGGGATCGCCGTAATCTTGAGGAGGAAGGTAACAGGCACGCAAGATTTTGCAACCCGTTCTCCGGCGAAGAATTGTGAAGACAGTCACTCAAGCGCCTGGGGCTGGTAATACGTGGGAGGAAGGGCTACGGATCGGTGGTGGTCGTGGAAAGTAGGGAAAAGGCGAAAAGGTGAAGATACCCAGGAACGGAAACGGCACTGAAAGCAGCTCAGTATTATGAGGGACTGGTGCAAAGGTGAGAAAACGCAGGGCACACTACGGTTCTTCAGAATGGGGCATCTCGGAGTTGTGGTAAATGCATATGACTATTTGCTATTGGCTGGGGAACGGCATTTCGGCAAGGGTGGTCAAAAGTTTCTACCTTAAGGAGGCATCGAATTTGACACTGCGGATTTTAAAACATCATCGTCGCCTTCGAAGTTGCGTTGTACATCCATCTGATGGTTTGAAGGATCGTAGCAAGGTTGCCTAAACCTGGGCCTTGGGCGCTAATTCACCAGACACATCACTCGGGTTCTCACCAGTCCCGCTGGGCATCCATGATGCACCGTCAGGGTCGCAATGGCCGACCAACAGGCAGCCTTGATGGGGAGAATCTACCTTGGCGAGCAGGCCATCGAGGTCCCCAATGGCGCGGGTGCCTGGCGGGTGAGTAGTAGACGGGAGGCAACCTGAGCTCATTCGGGTCCCCTGGCGGCGTCCGCAAGCCTCTGCGATGGACAGAACGGCACTTCGCCATACGTGTCTACCAAATCAGCCTTGGCTGCGAAGTGGTCGGACGGGGCCTTCTCCTGGTCGAGACGTGAGGCTGGGAACAATCCGTCACTGCCTGCGAGAGGCAGCCACGGGTATGACTCAGCAGCATCGCGCCGGCAGTCGACAGGCCGGGCCGCTCAAAGTCCTGCATGCCAGGCGCAAGGTTGCGGCGCCAGTCGGTCTCCACCGAGGCGGTCCAACGCGGGCGCCCCGGCCATGACGAGTGCTTTGACTGCTGATGGGAAGATGGCGGCGGCATTGGCGCCGTGGGGAACGAGAGCAATCCATCGGCAGCCAGTCAGAGCACGATGTGCGCTGCTGTCGTGCTGATGACTCGACTGCGCAGCGGGGGGAGTCAATGCCCCCAGAGCCCATTCATCCAGCCAGCCAGCTCTTATCGCCAAGGTACCCTCCGAGTACTGCGCTACTGCCTGGCTATCGCAGCTCTGCGCGCATCGCCAACCGCACGAGGCTGATCGCTGCCGTTCCATCCTCATGCTGCACTCGTAGCTCTGCAGGTAGCCCCCCCTTCCGGCGCCGCGGCTCGCCTCGCACATCGTGGGCGTGCCGCCTTTGCGTGATCGGACGTGCGAGCTTCACCACCGCTAGCCTATGACGAAAGCCGTCGGCTGGCCTGTCGTCACGAGGACCCTTGGCTGGGGCACGCGCCGCACCAGCTCTGGTACTCATATCGGTACTAAGCTAGCGGAGCAGCAGCGCCCATCGCCCAGACCTGGCTTAGCACCTAACACTAACACCCGGCACCGAGCCCCCCGGGTGACGAGATAGCAACGACGCAGGTCCCCCGCGCTGCTTCATTGGCAAGCTGCGCGACTCCGCCATCGTTTGCTTCCTAATACCCGCCCCTATCCTCGTGTCCTGTCCTGTCCTGTCCTGTCCTGCATCACTTGCGCCTTTCGTCCACTCTCGTCGCCGTCGCCAGCTACCTTACCTACCGTCCCAAAAGCAGCAGGGTAGGTAGCCAGCAGTCAGCCTCCAAGTGCGGATCGCGATCACGGACCACCCACTGCCACCCCGGACCGCTCCCTCGTCGACTGTCGGGTCAAGCACTCGGGCTGGTCCCTCGGCGTTCAACACTTGCACCACGCTGCCCATCACCGCCATCACCATCGCCATCGCCATCGCCATCGCCATCGCCATCGTCAACGGCTCGAGCTCGACGGGCTGCCCGATGAGCTCTCCAACACTGTCCCCGGTCCTCGTCTTCCCCTAGCGCTCGTACATATCGACCATGGCAGAGCATGTTCGCTTTCCGACCGATACCCCAGCACGTTCCTAGTCCATCGAATCACCCGACCTTTGCATAACCCCAGCATCTTCACCAAGTCCAGCTTCCTCCTGTCCACCCCCGATCACCATGCATCAGCAAGCTCGGGCGCCACCGAGGCTGTCGTCACCGTCTTCGTCCCCGCAAGCGAACCAGACGCGGACCAACATCCCGAGAGAGCCTACGTCGGCGACCCGACAGCGCGCCAGTTCCAATGTCTCTGGCAATGACGCCGTAGGCTCCCCGACAATGGAGAATGCCCCGTCTCTCGGGCCCCCCACCGAATCCATCAAGAAGCTGGACCAGATTGTCCAGGTATGACGTTGCACGAGCGCATACATTGTTGCCAGGAGACCATGACTGACCGGCACAGAACTTCTACACCAAGGCTGCTGTCCTTGTGCTCGACTCGCGCATGAAGGTCAAGATAGCGCGCAATGCAAACGGCTCGCGAAAAACGAATAAATGGGTACGTCAACAGTGACGCTTCGGAGGACTCTTGACTGACGTGCTGTACAGTACCAAATAGCAACCGACGAAATAGACGATTTCCGAGACGAGCTCAAGGTCTGGAAAACCTGCGGTAGTCTTGACAACCTTCCTCCTCCCATGATCATCGAAGTATATCTGGATACATCACTACTCAAGGACAGTCAGAGCCTTGTCATTATCGACGATGATGGCAAGCGGTGGGACGTCATGGAGCAGCTAAATGCGTCAGGGTCATCAAGTGGCAGCAACTCCCCCCGCCTGGCGTCGAAGAGTGCCGAGGTCGTCTTGGAGAGATGGCGAGTTGAACTTAAGACCAATGGCGACAAACCCTCAGAAGACTTCGGGCCCATCCTGCCGACCATTTACAAAAAGGCCATCGTCTTTTTCAGAACTCTATACACCGCTTCGCGGCTATTGCCTGCGTGGAAGTTTGCCAGTTCGGGCGCCACGAAGAGCTCCCATCCAGCTCTGGCTCCCCGCTGCCGAATTCGGATGTCGGAGCCGCCCAGATCGAGTCCTGACACATTGAGGCAATCCATTGATGGCCGGGCAGACTCCGTGACAGACTATATGTTTGGCGACCTGGATGTGCCCGTAGGGCGCCTGAGTGCTTCGGTCTCCTATCGCAACGATTGCAACTTTCGCGTCGACGATTCCGAGTCCCTCCTAAGTTCGCGCTTCATGGGAGTCGATGAGAATTTCTTCAAGCCTTCGCTGCCGCAACATGGGGAGCGGCCGCGTGAAACAGTGGCCGAGATAGGCTCTCTACGCAGTCACCGTCGAGGTGCCAGCCTTAGGGAAATGCATCAGACGTACGGGAGCCTTTCAACGTTCCACGGAGACGGTCCAGTGGGCACGAGTCCCATTTCTGCCCTGAGGGCCGTAAAGCCCCCCGGGTCAGATACCAGTTCTCCTCCTGCGTCCCTGCCCACCCCCTCAGGCCTTGACGCCCCTAATTCCCTACCTATTCGACCGTCATCATCACGGCCCCCCATCCGCGTTGGGGATGGCCTCGCGAGGAGAACGTCGGTGTCTTTCCAGCCGTTCAAGGCTGGGTCGTTGTCTGGGTCTCCAATCCCAAGATCGCTTGATTCAGAATCCCTTGCATCTGCGCATTCTCTCAGCCGTCCGGGGCTTTTCTCAATTGGCTCGCAGCCTAGAAACCGCTCGTCATTGACGGCAGGCATGCCGGCGTCTCTCCGCGGTGGCCCTCCTGTTGCTGCGCCCGAGACACCCGTGATTGGATCTCCTCGGCCCGCGTCGACCGGCCGATATAGCAGTAGCTTCACTCATCGCCGAGGACGTCTGTCGGTAGGCGGTGCCAGCAAAGCCGGCGATGAGGAGCAAAACAGCAGTGGTCGGCAGAGCCTGGCCTCGTCGGTGGCTCAACCAGGATCCGGGCTACTCGCTGAGACGGGGCCGGCGAGCTCTGGCTCTCTCCACGGAGAGGAAGATGATATTTCGGACTTTTTGAAGGCTCTGGATAGCAAAAAGACGCTCAAGAGCTTCGAGCCAGCGAAGAGGGGAGAGTCCGCCACTAATAGGACTGTCGCTCAGCTGTCAAAATTCCACATGATGAGAGACTCGAATAACGCGCTCGGCGAGTCGATGACCTCGTCCATGCAGATGCACCGTTCATCGAGCTCATCCAGCCGGCAATTGACAAGCGTCCCGGGCATGGTCGCCCCGGCGTCCGTTTCCACGTCGACATCTCCCGGCAAGCCGGTCTCACCACATACGCCACACACCCCGGCAATTCCGTCGAGGCTCAGTGAAAACTCCATCATAGACTACAGCTCGACTGGGAGGATTGTTTCGCGAAGCGGGCGTCCACAGCCATCAACGATGCCGGAAGCCAGCAGAGAGAGCACCATTACGCAAGACGGCACTACTGCCATCGACATTCCTCTCTCACCACGGCTGGGGTCATATCAACGTCGGTCAAGCTCGGTGGCACAGCAGAGCCGAGCCATGATCGATGATGAAGATACTGACCTGGCGTTCGCAGGGCATCGGAGCATCAGTCTGGGCGCCGATGACCGCGAACCGCCAACAATGAGCACCTTGCTAGGGAGACAAGGCGAGCTGGAGAGAAGCCTAACGGCGAGGGGCCCGGCGACTGGACTTCAGCCGCCGGCGGAGATTCAATCTGCTGATACCTCGGCCGTTATGCAACGGGGTTCCGCGGAGGACAACCTTCTCGAAGGACTCATTCCGTCTGTCCAGTCAAGCTCGCCTTTTACGCGGCGACGCTACACCGGCCTTGGTACAGGAGCTGCGAAACCAACCCCGCCGCAATCATCTCGAGGTAGTTTCACCGGATCTTTGAGCAGGCTTGGGCGCGCAGACGATGAGTCTGCAAGTGAGGAGCCGCTGGTGTTTGACTTGTCAGAGATGGACGCTCACGGAAGACGAAGCATCGAAGAGGCTAGAAGCGGCAACGCGAGTGCTGACAGAGGCGCATTCGAGCCTCGCGGCACAACTAGAAGAGGCTGGTCGTGATTGGCCATTGCTCCCTGGAAATCACAGAATCAGCACATCACAGGACATACTTTGGAGCGACATAAAAGATTGGAAGTAGGGAGATATTGGACCGACTACGCTGTTTCAGTTACTGCGGCTTGAAGATTCAGGGGTACAGGCATGGGTCGCTGGCTCGGCGTTCAGGATATGGCATTGTGTTTTACAGCGTGACCCAATTTGGAGGAGAAGCATGCGGAAAATTCTAGAATGGACGGGGAATTGTTTGGACAACTGGGTCGACATGCTTCTAGCGGTTTATCCAGCAGCGGCCAGTGCTGAGGAGCGATGTGCAAGGCTGCAGAGGGCTGTACGGAGCTGCATTCGGCAATTAGATGGCCTGCTGCCAGTGAATGCTCGGGCTGGTTGTATACAATGGGTTCAAAGCGGTTGTCTGGCCAGTCGCTGCTCGTACTCTTGATGAAAGAACAAGAAACTTGACCTGACGTGGCGAGCCTTCTTGATGTGCGGTTGCGTAGCCCGGCGAAGGTCCAGGGTAGTCTGGAGCCGCGCGGTGGAATTGGCCCAGGTGCATGAACGACAGCGGGGGTTGGTGGCTGTGGCGAGCCGCCCACGTAATGACTGGCGCACTAGGCTGTGGAGGAGCTGATGGGCCCCTCGGTCGGATGACGAAAGCTACAGGGAGAGGCACCTGGAATCAACAGGTAAGGCTGCCTCGCACCACCAACAACAGCGTCGTCACCAAGCTCGCACAACAACAAGCACTTCGCAGCGCTTGGCCTCGACCCCATCAACCAGGCGGCCTTGCAACGACCTGCCTTTGCCCGCGTAACGACAGCGGTAGCGAAAATAGAGCTGCGGCAGCTTCAAACGTCATAGCTGGCCATGTTCCGCGCAGCAGCATCGGGGCCGTTTGACGACGTCGTCGGTGAGTCCAGCCCCGAACCTATGGAGCCGAAGGCAAGCTCCTGACCGTACCGCAGCCAAGGCGACGGACGAGAACCTCACGTCTGAGGACTGGGGCGCCATCATCGAGGTCTGCGACAAGGTGTCGGGCGACCAGAATGGCCCCAAGGAGGCGGTCCAGAGCATGATCAAGCGGCTGGCACACCGCAACGCCAATGTGCAGCTCTACACCCTGGAGCTCGCCCACGCACTCTGCCAGAACTGCGGCAAGCCGATGCACCGCGAGGTCTCCAGCCGTGCCTTCACCGACGCCCTGCTCAAGCTGGCCAACGACCGCAACACGCACACCCAGGTCAAGGCCAAGATCCTCGAGAAGATGCAGTCATGGAGCGACATGTTCAGCCAGGACGCCGAGCTGGGCATCATGTACGACGCCTACTACCGCCTCAAGCAGAGCAACCCGACGCTACAACCCCCGAGCGCGCCGCAGAAGCAGGGCTTGACCGAGTCGGACCGCCAGAAGGAGGAGGACGAGCTGCAGATGGCCCTCAAGCTCAGCCTGCAGGACGAGGAGCGCAAGAAGGCGGCGCCGGCGAGCTCCAGCTCCCAAGCTGGACCGAGCGGCCAGCAGCAGGACTCGACGCCCACTCCGACAGTGCCCGCCGGCACGACGGCAGCCACGGTAAGCCGCGTGCGCGCGCTGTACGACTTTGCCCCGTCCGAGGCGGGCGAGCTCGAGTTCAAGAAGGGCGACGTCATTGCCGTACTGGAGAGCGTCTACAAGGACTGGTGGCGGGGGTCGCTCAAGGGGAAGACGGGCATCTTCCCGCTCAACTACGTGGAGAAGCTGACGGACCCGACCCCCGACGAGCTGCAGCGGGAGGCGCAGATGGAGGCTGAGGTGTTTGCCGAGATCAAGAACGTCGAGAAGCTACTGACTCTGCTGAGCGCATCGAACACGACGCCGCGAGACGAGGACAATGAGGAGATTTCGGTAAGCAATGAGAGGCGGCTTGCACCCCGGCGAATCCCGGAGCGACACTGACCGCGGAACAGAAGCTGTATCATCAGACGCTGGCTATCCGGCCCAAGCTGATCAAGCTCATCGAGAAGTACTCGCAGAAAAAGGGTGCGTTTGCCATGCCCTCCCAAAAAGGCACGGCAGCATATAAGCTAACGGGTGGTCAGACGACTTCACCCAGTTGAATGAAAAGTTCATCAAGGCCCGCAGGGACTACGAGGCTCTGCTCGAGTCGTCCATGTCCCACCCTCCGCAGCACAGCTATCATCAATATGCCATGCGTCCGGGACCTCCCGGCCAAGGCTACGCCAGCGGCGCTGGCGGGTATTCAGTCCAGGGCCAGCCGCCGCAAGATCCCCAGAACTTTTACAACCCAGGACTTCAAGGAGGTGGGCTTCGTTTGACCCGTTCATCAAGCGTTCATGAGCTGACCATTGCCGCAGACCAGCAGCCACAGTACCAGACGACGTCTCCGCCACCCAACTTCCAGCCTCAGGGCGCGCCGGCTCCCTTCTACATCGCCGGGTCCGAAGTGCCCACGCAAGGAGGCCCTCCTCAGCAATATCCCCCAAGGCAGGAGTCTCCTCAAGTATCCTCCCACGCGAAGCCGCCCACATCTCCTCCGCCTCAGTCATACAACCCCTACTCGCAGCAACCAGCCCAGAACCCGTCTGCCCCTTTCTCCCAAGCCTCCCCCGGCCAGCAGCGTCCCCAGAGCACGTACGGCGCCCAAGAGCTGGCCACCTCGGTATACGACTCGCCCATTGCGCCGCACAACCCCAGCTTTGCGTCACAGCACCCCGGTCCGGGATACTCGCAGGAGGACCTCAACGCGGCGCCCCATCCCAGCGCGCCGTCTGCGCCGTACTCCTCCCAGCAGGCTCCATACCTGAGCTACAACCCTCCGGATCAGGCCCCTCCCCCCGTCCCGACTGGACAGGCCCCTCAGGCGCCCCATGGCTCCTCGATGTCACCACCGCCATTGCAGCCGCAGGGTCCTGCATACGACGCGCGCCACGGACTCCCGAGCCAGACCGCCGGAGGGGCATCGCAGTACAAGCCGTACGTGCCGCCCGGCGACGGCCCGAGCGCGCCGAGTCCCAACGATTACTACCGCTGAACAGGAGGGAGCATGTAATACGGTTGACGGTGGTCATGATATCTACTGTAACTAGCAAGTCTCAGGCTTTGATTTTTCATTTGCTGCCACCCTCTTTATTGCTTAGGCAATAGATATCCCGTGTTTCGGGCTTTGAAATGCCGCATGCGTGCCCGATGTTGATAATGTTGATGGTGCTTCGCCAAGGAAGCCGGCTCCGATACTCACCAACCCGGGTGCTTCCAACAACAGCCAGCGCTGAACGTCACTCGTTCTCCGGTGCTTGTCGCTCATTCCGTTCAGCTGGATCTCCCCTTTCTATTGTATCGTTTTTGCAGTTGGCGGCTTTTGCATCGCCTTGTTGGATGAGAATATCCTTGACAACAGCGCATCTTCGGGTGCAAGCGGCGTCCTTGGCAACATGTCCCTGCCTTGTCTTCGCGATGGAAAGAAGTGTTCTATATACCATCATGGGTGTAGCTACATGTATTCATTCATCATCTAAGGTATGCACGTGTAATCATTTAACGCCGCCCAACGCCTGTATCCGCCGAGTCTCCCAAGTTACCACCTCCGGCCGTATACCTCACTCTCCTGCCTCACCACCGGCTTCCGTTTCAAAAAGGACATGGCCTGCCTCGCCCTGTTGAATTCATCGCCAGCGGCGCCCTCGTCTACCCAGGGCGAGCTATCGCCGTCGGGGTTGTGGTAGCCGCCAGGCTTGAATAGGGAAACGATGTCGTCGATGCCGAGCTTGAGCGCCTCCTTCTTTGCGCCGCCCTCAATGGTCGCCTCGGCCAGCAAGCGTTTCTTGTCCTGCAAGTCCATGATGCGCTCCTCGACAGTGTTGGCCACGGTGAGCTTGTAGACGGTTACGTCAACCGTTTGCGTGAGGCGGTGGACGCGGTCAATGGCCTGTTCTTCAACAAACTGTTTTTCAAAGATCAGCACTTCAAGAGTTCTCATCGGCAGGTTCGAGGCCATTTGTAAGTCATCACTCACTGGATTCCAAAACGGCTCGACAATGATGACTCTCGTCGCCGCCGTTAGGTTGAGCCCCAAGCTGCCACATTTCAGGCTGCACAGTAGGACTCGCACGTGCTTGTCCTCGCGCAGCCTGCGGAGACTCTCCTCCCGCTGATCGTTCTTCATGCTCCCGTCGTAGCGCGTAAACTCGAAGCGCTCCTTGCGTAAAAATGGCTCCACCAGGTCCAGCATCGACGTAAACTGCGAGAAGACAATAAACTTGTGTTCGTGCGCTTCGGCGTGCAGGAGTTTTACGAGCTCGCGTATCTTGGTAGAGGCGAGTGCTCGTCGGGCGCTCGGATGAGGCCACACCTCACTGTCATCAGAAGAGGAGTAGAGCTCCGTTTCGTCTGAACCCGACGTGTCTGCATCTGCGTCCGATATGGAAACAGCGGCGGATGAAGACGATCGTGGGGCAATGGGCTTTTCTTCGAGCGTTTGCGATGCCAGCTGCTTCGTTATAGCAGACACAGACAACAACGAATCGTCATCGTCAGACGCCTCATGCACTGACCGATATCCTTCCTCCTTCCTGGCAGTCTCGTCGTCGACGACAAAGCTGCTCAAGTTGCTTTGGTCCTGGTCATCAAGTGTCTCGTCGGCAGAGTCCTCAGTGCTGACCCAGTCGCCGCCACCCTCTGCATTTTCGTCCGCTTCGCCTCCAGCCTTGCCCAGAAGCAGATCGCCCCGCTCGTTCTCTGGTACGAGCCAGCTACCATCTCCCTCATCTTCGTCATCGCTGTCGATGATAGCGTTTCTATTTCGCGGGCGGCGCATGGTCTGCTTGGGTTGCTCCTCCACCTCTGACGCAACTTTCTGCTTCTCTTCAGCCTTGGACTTGTCCTTGAATTGTTCTGTCGCTTTGACCTTGGTTTTTCTGGACTTTTTGGACTTCTTGGACTTTCTGGACTTTCTGGACTTCTTCTCCTGCGGTCGTTCGTGCTTATTGAAGTATTCGAAGTCCTCGCGGCACTCTGAACAGTCATCCCTCCCCAGCTCCGTGTCTACACTGGTCAGTTCCCTGCCACAAATGCTGCAGCTCTTGGTTGCGATCCCCATGCCGGCAAACATGTCGGCCATGGAGTCGATATCTGTGTCCTGCGACCTCTGACTCGAGCCAATGGAAAATGCATCCTTATCTTGGTCTAGTTTGCCTTTGACAAGCTCTGGGTGATTGCAAGCTTGCCGAAGCCGCAAGAGAAGGGTGAAAGCGTTGGCATAGCTGATTTTCCCCTTCATCATGGCCTCCATGCGCTCATTCCCGCGAGCTTCCAGGCTTTCGTAAAATTTGCGCTCCGCAGGAGGCATGTTTGCCGAAACAGTCACCACATTTCGCTGCGTGTGTTTGAAACCAGTCGTAGAGGCTTCTCCTTCGACAGAGGGCTTGCCGCCGGGGTTCAGAGCACCATCCTCCTTGAGGATCTCCTTTGTCCGCCTCTTCATAAAGCAGCGCAGGATGCTGTGGAGACGGCGGATGGCAACGTGACCTTTGCCGTTCTTCAATGGTCCCTCAATATGGTCTTTCCACTGCCTGAGGTCATCGTATGGCTTGATGCGAAGGAATTTGACCAGGGACTGCAGCTCGTCCAAATTGTTTTGCATGGGGGTTCCAGACAGACACCAGCGGTACTCTGAGCGCAAAGCGTAGCACGCCTTGGTGGCCTTGGCGTTGCGGTTTTTAATGGTGTGCGCCTCATCCAAGACAACTCGCCACCAGTGCAGTCCAAAGCAACCTGCCTTGAGGCCATCTTCGGCTGCAGACGAATTGCCGTGTTCCGAAACTAGAATTTGGTATGTCGTGATGACCACGTCATACAAAGCCAGGTCCTTGAAGTTTTTAGTTCTCTTTGGACCGTGGTGCACCAGGACCTTGAGTCCGTGAGCCTTGGTGACCTTGTCCTTCAGCTCGTGCTCCCATTGCCTAATGAGGGCCAGCGGGGCGACTACGAGCGTTGTCTTTTGTATGCCCTCGTAGTGCTTCTTCCAGCCCTTTTCGTCCTTTTCGGGTTTCTGGTTGGTCATGATCAAGGAGACGGTCTGTAGTGTCTTGCCCAGCCCCATGTCGTCGGCGAGGAGTCCTCCCTTGGGGACCGTGCCTCGCTTGACGGGGCCCAGCTCACGGCGCCGCATCCAGTTGACTCCCTCGACCTGATGGGGTAGGAGTTTCACTTTGAGACCATCTATCGTGCCATCTTTGCCAACACGGAAGCCACCTCTCTCTTCCGGCCTTTTTTGTTTTGTATCGGGCTCGACCAAGCTGTCTTTCAAAGTCTCGGCGGCTTTGGGCTGCTGTGCTATGCCCGGCTCATCGTCCTCGTCCTCCTCCATGCCCCCTTCCAACAAGGCCTTCAGGTCGGCGTTCGCCTGGGTAGGGTCGGTATAGAATACCTCATCTGTATGTTGGGACCTTGTCGGCTGCATGTTCGAGTTGTACATCGGCATCGGTGGCGGTCTGCGATCTTGGTACGACGGCGCTCGCGGGCCATTTATCTTGGTCCCGAGGTGATGCTCAGGTCGGCTCTTTTGATGGATGAAGATGTTGGCCTTCTGCTTAAGAGAGGACATCATCTTGGTGGGATGGCCAAAGGTCGGGTGGCTCGTCGATCCAGAGGGCGTCCTATACTGGCCCTTGACACATGACATGCCCCTGAGCACAGCGGTGACGTCGTCATCGTCCGGAGACCTTTCTCGCGGACGCTGGCCATCGTTGCGGCTCTGGAGAGGCTGCGAGGACGGCTTTGGCGGCGCCCGCTCGTTGACCATGGTCTCGAGATCCCGAAGAGCAAACCTGTCGACGTAGCGGTTGCGAGAGGCTTTGGAAAAGTCGGGCGCCTCGGACGACGAGATGCTGTTGCACGGCTTAAATGAGTATTTCGCGCCAGGCCTCTTGGCAGGGTCGTTGCTGTTCATGGGAGTCGTGAAGGCCTGAACCGCCGATGCACTTTCGCAGGGTCCAATATTCACGTTTACTTTGGCGTTGGTTGGCAAATGACATAATTGCCCCGGCAACTGGAACCTGGCGCTAAGCGCTAGGGGGAGCGCGTAAAGCACTGTGGTAAACATGGCCGGCGCCAGGGACCCACAGTGCGACGCTGCGCACAGTGCCACGAAGGACATTGATCAATATCACTCTGGTGCTTGCTTTTGTGCATCGAGCTGCGTAATCAATGGCTCATCGAATCGCATTACCTGAGAAGGTCTTGCAATCATCTATGTCAGCGGGGATACTGAGCTGCTTTATGTTTGTAGCCTCTTTTGTCTGCGGGTAGTTGACTATCTGGCCGTCCTCTTTGAGCAGCACGAAGACGTCGGTTCCGTTCAACATTTGATCTCAGCTGCATTCAAAGCCAGGGAGACCGGTGCCCCGGCCCGACTCGAGCGTGGAAACATGTACCTCTACCACAGTTCAGACATCACCATTGTTCCCTGTCAAGAGCTCTTGCAAGCTCTTCCGGACCGTGCAGGCATTGTTGCGTTCGAAGCCTTTGTTCCACAACGGTTCGTTTCAACCCGGTCCATGAAACAAAAATCCCAGAGAATTCAATCCATGTTCGTTGGCTCAGAGCATTACCCTTAACACCACCCTCGATCATGCCAGAGCGAGAATGCCTGGGACGCAATTGGCAACTTTGAACGGCCCTCATTTCGCATGCGCGAGTCGTCATCGCAATTGTAGAACGATGCAAAGCACCAGAGCAGCAAAATTTGGTGTGGCAGTATGGAAGTCTGGCCGCGGTCGTAGAACAATCGTTTATGCCTGAACTTGTTTTAAGGGCTTGAAGTGACTGCAGACTGCAAATGCGAGAACACCCATTGTTTAGACCAACGTAGCCATTGCCCTGTCTCTCACTTCCAGTATCTAGAACAATCGTATCATCATTGCCATCTCTCTATCTGCTTCAATATTGCCCCTCTGGTCAACCGTGAGCCTCTTTCCCAAGCAGCCGGCGATGCAGCTAAGCGTAGATCAGCTTGAAAATGTCGTTGAAGACAAAGTAGTTGCCGCTAGGGTCGCGAGCGAGCTGGAAAGTTTGCGTGTAGCTCATCGGGCGCTGCTCCTCGTCGACCTATATAGCAAAGTGTTTCAGTACAACGTTGTTCTGTCAAGTCAGAAAGAAGGTTTCATACCAGCAGCCGGCCAGTCACCAGGATGACGATGCCGCCCTCAACCATGGTAGGCTGGGCATCGATGGTGGCGACCTCGTGCTTCACTCTCTGGAAGGGCAGGGACTGTTTGCAATGCCGCATCAGTACTCGGGCCGGCGCATCTGGGAAGTTTAGGGATTTATTTTCTCGCGTACAGAAAGCTTTTCGACGATGGCGGCGGCTCCGAGGACCGAGGCGGACTCGAAGGTGAGCATGGATTGCTCGCGCTGCGTGGAGTCAGCATGGCGTACTTCACGACGCTTGATGAGGTTCGGACGCACGTAGAGGCTAGCCAGGGACTTGCGGTCCGTGTCGAACGTGTTGTTGTAGAATTCCATGAATTGCTCTATTGCAAAGAAGCTCTTGTCAGGCACTCGAGAAGTGGTCGGAAGAGGAGCGGGCAGCACCTACTGGCAACGCCCTCATAGTCTGGAAGCGATTCTTGATCAGCGCCTTGTCCGTGGCTTTCGCGTCAGCCAACGTGATTGCTTACCGGAAGCCATTTTGAAAGAAGTCCTTCGGATGTACTGAGCGGTAGAGGAGAAAACGGAGGAGCAAGATCAAGAGATGCGAGATGCTGGGCGATCGTTGGGTAGTCGCAAAGTGTGCCCAAGAGCGTGCAGCCAGCTGTGAGGGCAATCAAAGATGGTGGGGTTGAGGGGCACAGTGCAAATTCGATCGGCATCTATCCTGTGCAAGCCTCCCATGTGGCCATCCAGGCACCTGACGGGGCGCTGAGGCTCTCGGTGTACAGTACGGCCCGCAACGCGCATAAATGGCGGGACGGAGCTTCACTTAGGCGGCTGATGTAGTTATCGGGTTACCCACCACTACATATGGATTCTGCTCCATAGGAAAATTGAAGCTTTGATCCTTCATCTCGAGATTGTCTTTTGTCGTCCATCACGAAATGCCAGCTCGGCATTGAGAGCTCATCAAGTGATGTGCTTCGAACGTGCCTCAAGACATTCACGCGGTAGCATCGTTTGGGCCGATTGACGCACTGGTCGCTCAATAGGTACGTGCAAGACAGTTTTTTTCGCTGCCGAATCCATTCCCTTCAATGATGACACAATCTTCTTAAGAACGGCCAACTGAATCCCCATGTTGAATGTTCAAATTATCAAGCTCAACAGTCTGACATCCTACGTCCTGCATCAACTCTTGTTTGCTTTATTTTGCAAGAGCCATTGGCTAACGTGGCTCTGAACAGGATCGAAGCGCTTCGACTCACCACAGCGTACGCTACCGTCTGTGAAGCCTGAAGACTCTGAAAGCTGCTGGATTGCTCTCGCGTCCGTCCGCATGCTTTGCCATGAGCCGTACTACGGACTAACGAAACTTTCCGAGCCATAGATTTGTCCGAAGAAGCTCCTGGTCCGCCATGTCTTGCATGCACGAGCTCCTTCGCAAGGGACACATGTTGCAGTCTGTATTGAAATCGAAATCGTAGTCGTAGTCTTCTGCAATCATATCCTCCGCTACCTTATGGTAGGGGCGCAACTCTGGGTGCACCATGAACTCGCTATAGTCTTGGAGCTCTAAGAGGATGTCTCATCTGGCTTCTATCAAGCTTTGATTGTATTGGATATTAGGGAAATAATGTAAATGCAGCGGCACAGAGTTGGGCCTCTGGTAACCAGTTAGTCTGGGAAAAGTTGCGACCACGTCGAAAGACTGCCTGAACGGAATTTTCAAGATGTTGCGCCTCCATTGACTGCATGACTGTTGAAGGAAATACTGTTAGACGCCAGACTGAATTCACTTATCGCAACCGGAATCCTTCGCTATCTTGCGCCGATCCGTTGCAGCAATTGAACCACTTCAGACGCTCGTATCCGATACTCTATCACATGTGGCCCTGGCTGATCAACTGATGCTCACGCGCTCGAGCAGTCTTTCTGAGCAAGTCTTGGCAAAGATAGTACACTGAAGCAAGCCTATCTTGCCCTTCATGGCGATGCTAATAAGGTAGGTAGGCAAGTTGTAGGGACGCATCTGCAAGTGCAACCTCTATGAGCCTAAGGCTTTCCGTAGAGGAAGCATCTGCGTCCAATGGAGGGAAGTAGAGGCACAGAGCGTGAGTATAAGACCACAGGGATCTTGATAGAGTAACGGTAATCTAATTGCTCCGACACCAGCCGCTTGACCTCGGTGGTATTCTGAGCTGGTTGTCCTTTCTACTGCGTTGATACTGAGCCCCGTTCCCTCATCTCCCAGCTCCCATGCATCCTGTTCCTTATTCGTAACAGAGTCATCAATATCACCTCCTTGACGACCTGTTGCCGAGCGAGTCTCACCATGTCGCGCTGCGACCAATCAAGGGTACCATCTTCCATGCAGCAGGTATTCAAGGTCGCTCGTCAATTGCTCTCAGAAAGTTCGCGTAGTCGAGCTCTTGGGTCGTGACTTCGTGTACTCAAAGACATTACTAGCCTATACAAGAGAATGAGGCTTTCCCGTCCGGCAGGGTACGGCAAAACAGAATGCAGGCAATGTCTACAGTTCTTCCTCTTCTGCGGCCTCGATAGGTGCCGCAGAAATGTCGGTTTTGGCAGCACCGGACGTATTTCCAGACATAGCGGACCCTAGAGCAGCAGTGAGGCTCTGAGTCGTTGTCTGCTTGTCTGCGGCGTTTGCTTGGTCGATGCTGGGCCGAGCTTTCTTGAGGGGACTTCCAACGAGAGCTTCTGGTGGAACGTCTGGGCCGCCTTGGTTGACTCCCAAGGGCTGTGCAGCTAGCAAGCTTTGGGGTGTTGGAGAGTCTTCTCCCGCGGCTCTTTGTGATGTCTCCGGAGTCGAGAGCCTATCCGGATCAGTTGAGTGCGCGCGCTTAAGCTGTTGAATCATTTTAGCCAATGAATGTGCTCGCGAGGCTCCCGTTCGAAAACATGAGGAACACTCACTCTAATACGGTTAACACCATCCGCCAGTTCTCCGCCAAACTTGGGGTCCTCCGTGGTCAGCTTGCCGGTGTCACCTTCCTTGTCGTCAATGTCTTCCATCTTCCCGACAACAGCATCATCGTCGTCATCTTCTTCGTCATCGTCGCTATCTTCCGCAATGTTCCCATTGCTCTTCTTTCTGGCTTTTCGCCGCCGAAGAGTTTCGGATTCCTGGTCCCGGAAAGCGGTAAAGCCAACAGTGCCTCCAGCTTTTAGGGGGCCAAGGTTGGCAAAGTCGAGCTGGCCTGAGCGGCGTTTAGCGGATGCCGGTGTGGCTTGCGGCGTCTTGGTCGATTGCATAACGCCAATCTTCTGCAGTTGTCCTGATGCCAAGTTAGTTACGGCTGCATCACGGGCTAGGGTGCGAGAGCGTACTGTCGCCTCGGTAAAAGAAGGTGAAGACGGCATACGGCTTGTCGGGACCATCAATTCCCGTCACCGTCTGAGTGCTAATCGTCTTCGGATCGAGTGTCTTGGGCTTCGCGAAGCTGGTCGTGTGCTCGACATCAGCATTGATCCCATTGTCAGTGCTGCCAGTCGCGTCCTCGTCACCGTCGTGGGCGTCAAACTGAGGTGAATATTCCCCCTTCTTTATTTCTCCAGACGCCAGGACTCGGAACATGGCCACCTTGATCTGGCCCGTGGCCTCCGGGGGTTCGTCGTCGTCGTCGGACCAGGAATCCGAATCAAAGACGGCCTCAATGGGCGACGTGTCATCTGCACCATACCGCAGCGTGTCTTTGCGACCGTCTGGATTGTTATTTGCATCGCCACTCATGCGACCATCCATGATCTTGTTGTGACGGCGTTGGCGCTTCTCGAACTTTTGCCGTCGCTTCTCCAGCTTCTCGGCGGCATCGTGGCCCTGCAGGTCGAGGCCATTCAGCCAGCGTTCAAGACCGACTTCCCGAAACAAAAACTCGCGCTCGGCCAAGCCACCACCTTCGGAATCAGGGACCTGAACCCATCGACTGTTGACCCAGGTCTCCTCGCCAGGTCGAAGCAGAGTGGCCACCTCTTCTTTGGCTCGGCCGTCAAAATAGATGTAGGCAGCAATCGTCTCGTTCTCCGAGTGCGTCATGGGAATGTAGGGCGTGACGATGCCACCAAACTTTCCCCGCTCATTGTTGGAGCCCGGATGGAGGCTGCCGACGAACTGTGGCTTCGGGTACGGGTTGCTTTCGCTGGCCTTGGGGGCTGAGTAGGGAATCGGCAGGCCTGGTGTCAAAAGGGTGATGGAGATGGCAAACTTGGCAGGCTCGGGCTTGTTTGAATCGCCGCTCAGGCTGGGCTGCGGGACGGGAATGTAGTTGCTGATGCGGGAGAGCCTCGACTGCCGCTGCATGCCATACTCTGGCAGCGGGGCGCCGTTAGCATGAATGCTGACGGCAATGCCCTTGAAGCAGGGCATCGTGGCGGAGAATCAGCGCCTGTGGAGGCGCGGCTTTCCAACGTGTGCGAGCCGCGTGGAGCTGTCGTCTGCCGCTGCGTCGAAGGGAAGGGTGAGGATCGTTGTCGCAGAAGGGCGGTGGCGGGGGAAAAGGTGAGGATGGGGGGGCGCTGTATGGACGGGTTCAGCAGCCAGCCATGTGCGTGATGACCGACGAGCACTGCAGGAGCGAACAGACCGGCCGAAGCGGATTTCCAGACGCCAAAAGATGGTTCGCCAAAGGGGAAAAGCTCCGTTCAGGAGAAAGACGTCGAACAACGGTGACACAAAAGGGCATGCGATCCAAGACCCGCATCATAATTAGGTGGTGAGGCAATGGGGGCTTTGGGGGGGCTTGGGGGGGGGTTGTCCCGCCGCGTTCGGATCAACTCAATGATCCGCGCACTTGCCGACCCCATCCGCCGCCATGTGGAGAGCTATCCCTTTCGGGCGATCCAGGCCCGACCTCATCAGCGCCGTCAAGCTAATCTCATACATGGCACCAAGTAACCGTGGCAACTCAGGACTAAACTCTGCGCGGTGTCGGCGCCACGCAAGTCGCTTCCGTACGGCCACGTTTGCGAGTAAGCCCTTAGGGGGGGTCCTCGTGGCCAAACCAGTTTAAATCGTAAGCTGCCTACGTAAGGACTCGCAGAAGAGAGCCTTCACACGCACGTCTCCATTTGTTGGGCCGTATTCGAGACCGAATTCTACCTTAACTTTGCCCCTTCTTGCCGTCTGACTACTTCCGACTAATCTACTCGTATATGGTGACGGCTTCTTCTTTTTAGCTGATATTATGCTTTACACTTCGGTTGGTTTTGACACACATCGTGTCAATGATGCAAGCTGGAAACTTTGAAGTTATGGCTGCCGCTGACAAGCGCGTACGTGTAGCGAGCAGGATCCAAAAGGTGGCATTCTAGTGTGCGAAAGCTGCTTTATCCCGCGGACTTTTCTTTTTCTTGGCGATTCCATGCTGCTCCTATGTTGCCCGTTTCTGCTTTTTCACCCCGGCAGCGTAAGATTGTACAAGACCAGGTAGGATGTCACGAGGTGCTTCTTCGAGCGCGGCCCCTTTCGAAATCTTGCAAGGCTTAGACCTGGCGAGTTCGCACATTGGAATAGATAGACAATGGGAGGACTCTGTCTACAATTCGTGTGGGGGGGGAATTAGTTTTTCTCCAATTAAAGAAAAGCGCCGCGTGTGAAACTCGCAATAAAGCATCTCTACAAAGCACACAACCCAGGGTATCTAGCATATCGTGGAATCGTCCTCCCCCAACTCGATGCCGTCGCCCATTGCTCTTAGTCCGTAACGTTACGAGACGCTCTTCGCCGGACACTCGCACTGCCCCCCTCGCTGTAGCTCGTGCCGAGTCCAGAGTCATATGTTCGCTTGCGACTGCCCTCGTCATTATCATCAAACTCCTCTTCGTCATCAGCTTCAGCAACGCCGGTGCCAATGAAGGGTATCCGACGTATTGGCTCCTCATAGGTCTCGTCTTTTATTTCCGGCTCGTGTTTCAACGGCGGCTGCTTTCCGTACGTGGGAAAGGTGTATGGGGGATCGGAGAAATCGCCAAGTTCTCTTCCATCGTCATCCGTCTCCACGCTGGCATGACGGCGACCCTTGTCTGTCTCTTTAGACCCAGCAACGGCACCCCAAGCAACCCATGCAAGAGCCATGAAAAACACTTCGCATGCCCAGAAAAGCAACGTAAAGGCAATGTACGTGGTCAAGCGGTAGTGGAACATCAGCCACCGAAGCCCTCGAAGTTGCGCAGTCAGTGTTAGGGACGCAGAATAGATTTGAATATCTTGCCCCGCTTCGATTTCCAAGTATGCAGAAGCGGGTAGCGCTGGGCCCTTGAGGAACGTCAGGCGCTCGGCCAAGGCGACTGTCATCCGGCACGTTTGGGAGCTGGGGACGAGCATGTGGTATAGGAGAAAGAGGAGGCGCTTGGCGACCGACACGATCGGGTCGACGTATGGAACCAGTGCCGGCCGTCGCGAACTGAACACGACCTTCTGACTGCCAAAGTTGGTGTGAGAATTGGCGAAGACGAGGGCATCTGCCTCAAGCTGCCCATTTGCCTCCGGCCCAAGCAGGTACAGGGTCACCATGAAATTTCCGCGCTCGACATTGGGTGGGGATCGTGGCATGGAGAGCGTGACGGATATGTCGTATTCTTGCTGCGTCTTGATCATCGGCGGCTGCGTAAGGGACGTGACGCCGTACGGGTTGGGTCCCGATCTGAAAGCACTCTGTTAGCCCGCGGCTTCGACCACAGCCGAACATGGCGTACCCATATTGTAAATGCACGGGCGTCGTGACAAATTGGTCAGGAACAAAGTTTTGGAAGAAGACGCTCGTGGCAACGGCCGCTAGGCAAAGCAATGTGATGGCGCTGGAAGCAAGCAGAGCAGTGTTGACGGCGGCCCTCTGGACAGGCTTGGACGTCACGACGCGCACAGTCTCCTCGAGGGTATCCTGTGGCAGCGACGGTCAGCACAGAGTGGAAATACGTCGGAGAACGACTCACCATAGCGGCAGCGCGAGGAGAGGCGCGGCTGTGGAGCTTCTTAAGACGATTTGGCAGCTGTCAACGTTTGGACGCGCGCGCAGTCCATCCGGAGACCGGGGCGTCCAAAGCATGTGCATGAGGTGTCGGCTCAAAAGCACCTGGCTAAGGTACCGTACCGTTGATGACGCGCAGTAGGCCAAATGCGGCGACCGGCGGGCGCCTCGTTCCACTGGGGCCAGCTCACGGGACGTCAAGGCAGCGCGACCCACTTTGGCAATCACTCCCAAAGCGCAATGAAGAGCATAGGCTCATTGCACCATTGAATCATATGAACATTCATTCTGCGTTATTTGACATTTGATACATTCTTCCATAAACATAGGAAACGAGTCCGTCCATCGCGATTGTCGCATGTACAAAATGCCGTTCGTGTCCCGTCAAATCAAACAGCGCCTTGTAGAAAGCAATTATGTAGGGAGTACGCGTTCTCAATCATCAGCTCCAAGGTCAGCATGCCTGCAGGTAGTTGCTTGGGACCAGCCCGGAGCGACCGTTGGCGCCGTGGACCTCTGCCTCCCACCAACCGTCATCCTGATGACGGAAGACGGCCAGGTAGTCTCCTTTGTTGAAACCTAGCTCCTCAGGGATGGCTGCCTGGTACATATACAGAGCGCGGGCTGTGGTACAGTTAGCTGCGATGCTCCAAGTTTGATTCGTCTGTTGTCGGTGCTTACCAAAGTGCAGGATAGGCCGACCGTCTCGCGAGTACTGCCTGGCTGGATCGGCTACGCTCTTACTGCGTGGCCGAGATCCTCCGTCATACAGGCCCATTGCCCGGGAGTCGGAGCGTGCTGATCCCCTGCTTCTCTGGGATCCATACGGGTCATCTCCCACCGGCGCCAGCTGCACCGCCATATCAGCGCCACCATAGCTGCTTTGCGGCCGGTTGTAATCCCTATACGAAGATGGGGAGGCTCCCCTGGCAGACCCGCTTGGCGAGGCTGGCCCATAGTATCCTTGCTCGGATCCCCGGCCGTGCGACATGCTGGCCTGAGAAGTGTTTCTGTGGTATCCAGTGTAAGGATTCGGAGATGCGGATCTGTAGCCTCCACCGCGAGTGTCATGAGCCATGTGCGGCTGGGGGGATGCGCCTCTCGGGGGCGCAGGGGAGGCTGCCCTTGGCATGTCGTTCCCCCGGGTGCCAGGGCGGGAGCTTGGAGATGCACCGCGACTTCCGGCGTCTGCTCTGCCAGCGTTTCCAAATACGGTGCGTGTCTGATCCGCAACCTTCTTGGAGGCCTCTTTCATGGCCCTCGAAGTCACGGCCGGAGGTGGCACGCCCAGCCTGGAAACCTGAGCTGGGTGCTGATATGAAGGCGGTGGTGTTCCGCGGGTGCTTGCTGCCAAATCATGACTTCCGGGAATAGGAACTGATCTCGACCCCTTGCTCTCAGCCCCAGGAATCGGCGTGGAAATGCCGTGGTAATGGTCAGCGGACATCCGCACAGAAGATTGCTTGCCCAAGTTGACCTCCTTGAGCTCTGCCAGAGCAACAGCAATGGGGTCATCCTTGTCCACTTCGGGCTCTGGAGCTTGCCCTCTCCGCCGCTGCGTATCGGGGGTCGTAACTGGGAGCACGTTCTGGCCGACACCTAGAGCTAGGCTTGCATTCGCATCGATGGGCTCAGGGCTTGCCGTTCGCTCCTGAAATTCATCGTTAGCAAACCCACCTGGCCGATGCAAGGAGCCGCGACAAACCATTTGATCATTTCTCTGAGCGTTGGCAACGTGCCAAGTGTTTCGGCTAACCAAGGCCGGAGGCTGGACGTCTTTGGTGCTCTTGCGCCTGAAAGGACTGTGGCCCTGGAAGAAACCGCTCTTCTTCTTCAAAACTCTCTTCTCCGGGGTCGACGCCAGGACCGGGTCTTGCTTTGCCGGGGATACCTTCCCGCTAGGAGGCTCCTGACTGGAAAAAGACGTTGGATTAGAGTAGTCGCTATGAGACTCTCGGCTTGATGGCCTAGCGGACGTGTGTTGAGAACTTCGGTCCGAAGCAGGTCCAGTGCGGCACAGCATGGTCATGCCATCCATTGGGTATGGATCGTGGGGTACCGCAGCCAACGGCCCGTGATGGTTAAGGTCGTACTGCGACTGCGCAGCGGGAGGCTGCACGTGGTTCTGCTCGTCCATCGACATTCTCACCGGATGAGGAGCCTTTTGAGGAGTTATAGTAGCCTCACGACTCGTCGACTGCATCGGTTCCCTGTGAGCCAAATTATTGGCCAACGCCGAGTTGGGATCGTGATGAGACTCGAACGTGGAAGGCTGCGGGGAGGAGGATCGGAATGCCGGGTTTATGCTTCGAGGAAACTGAGCGACCGAGTAATTCTCGTCTTCAGAGACATCGGACTGGCTGTCGTTGATATCTCCACGGCAGAAGTTGATGTACTTTGGTGGGTCCGGAATTTCCTGTCCAGTGCCGCGCTCGGTGATGAAGCCGATGATGTCTTTCTCCACTTCCATCTTCTCGAGAGACAAGCGGATCTTCTCGCAAGAGGCGTCATCACTGACACAAACTGTTGAAGCGATGTTGGCAAATGTCCAGAGGCTACTCTTGGTAAAGTCGAGCCGCTCCTCCTCGAGATCCTGGAACTTGTCCGCAGCAGCCTTCCACTCCCTGTTCCACCGCGCCGTAGTCTCCTCGAGTGCCTTCACTGCATTTTCGTACTCGGTGTTGGCTGTGGCAAGACTGATTTGCGTCTTCTCCAATTTGGCCTTGTTTCGACGCTCCTCTTGGCCCATGACCATATGGCCTTGAGCTAGGTATCCTTTGATCTTGAGGCACTCTTGCTCGTATTTGTCTCGGGTCTGAGAGGGGTACTTTTGTTAGTCTCCTCTTGGACTGTGATGAGTACGGGTGGCACACTAACCTTGTTGACTTGCTGTGTCTGTTGAATTTTCGTCTTCAGCAGTTTCTCGACGGAGTTTTGGACAATCTTGCGTCGTTCTTTCATGCCACCCGCAAACGCAGCAAGTGGTTCTTCCAATTCAGTCTTCATTTGTGCAGCAATGCTCTGATGCTGCTTGGCCATGGCGTCTACCTCACCGCGCAGGGTGTCCAAGGACGTTTTGAGTGTACCCATCTCCTGGGATCCCAGGGACTTCCGACACAGGTTGAGGAGTTTTCTGGCGTATTCGTCTTCGATTGACGCGCGAGCTGGTGGGTAAAGGCTTTAGAGATAATGTTCTAGGCAACAATCACGCGGAACACTTACCGCTGTAGAAGGACTTCAACTCATCTGAAGTCTGCTTCGCGCCGTGCATGCGCTCCAGGAGTGGACCGACTCCTGCATCGTCTTTGCCCCAGAAATTGTTCGCAACTGCAACTCTGTTTAGCCAAGGTGATCCCATGAAGCAGTTTGGTCATGATGGGGGCCCCCACAGGACAGCGCGACCGCCGGAACATCTACCGCTGCCGCAGGCATCGTGCCCGGTGTAGGACAGCCGTGAGACCGTGCTCGGGTGGTCCGCAACTTCAAACACGCGAGTGGAATTGATAATTAGAGAAAACAGCAGAGAACGCTTGGTTGTTTGCAAAGAAATCAAAAGTTCGTGCTCACAGGTTCATGAAGGCGTCACACGCGGAGCGGAGGCCTAAGCTGAGGGCGGCCAGGCTTTGTTTGGGCCGCTGTACGGCGTCGGCCGGGCAACTGCGCCGAGCCCGGCACGTGACCCCTCGGCAGCCTCCTTCTCTGGACCCACCGTTCTTGTGCTGCGAGGGCTACCACGGAATTTACCGCCCTTCGCGCCAAGGTCATTTTCTGTACAGCACCTCACTCTCTGTCCTCCACCACTACCCAACGACTGACCAAAGCCCTCGCGACGAGACTCCAAGACCTGATCCCATCCCGATCCCATCCCAGTCCAAAATCGACGACGATCATCGAAGAGCGGCATAGCTTTCCCCCCTGCGAAGCTCGCGTAATTCGCTGCGTCCTCAGTCGATCGGCCCGACAAGCAAGACTGCTGGCATCTGGTCTCGAAGCCTCGTCCCCGACTCCTCACCGCGAAAGCTCCCGTCCTCCACACCTGGCTTCACGGTCGCGCAACCTCCCGGCCACCATCTGTGGCGCCCGACAAACGAGACTCGAGGCTCTGTTCCCCATGTAGGAATTGTTCTCATCGCTCCCTTCCTACAGCCTCGCCACGGTCCATTCCTCTTCTTGAGCCCACCTGCCTGCCAGGACTCCACAGGCAGGCGCTCCACCACCAAAGCTCAAAACCCGACAATACACCTCCATGGTCCCTCCACCACGAGCGGGATCATTCTCACCAAATCCTGCACAGACTCTTCAGACGGGAACCAGCCACTCGCCTCATCCATCGCACGCTGGCGTCCTAAGTGCTGGCGCGAGCCCCAGCACCAGCAGCCCGACCGGGACCAACTCCCTGACGAAGATTGTCGTCGCCCAAGTCTACCTTCTGCTCAGCACCATCAAGGAGGACAAGGATCGCGCCAAGTGGGAATTGCAGGTTGAGCAGTTGAGAAAGGTCAGCCCCAACCCCCTCTTGATGCATCGCTGAGATATCCCTCTGACTCGTCCTCCGCGTGCAGCTCATCGATGATCACGGTATGGAAGTTTTCTCCAAATATTTCACCCGGTTGGTAGCCGGCAATGCACCACAAATCTTCCCGGGCCTTAATCGGCCTGTTGCGAACCCCGGGAACTACCACATCCTCGTCGCTGAGATGCGAAAGATTGCGCACGATGCTGAACAAGCTGGCAAAATCGCCGAGTCTCTGGAGAGTGGCACTGAAGACATATTCCGCGACTTTGACCTGTCAACTTTCATGGAACATTTCAAGCTCGATGCGCTGGAGAAGACTCTCTTGGCTCTCGCTTTCAAGACTGGATCTCGTCCAGATCTGAAAACCAAGGGTAAGCAAAGTCGAGACTGTGTCTGTCTTGTCATTCAAAAAACTAACGCACCTATCCCAATTACAGCCGACGCCATCTTGTCGACAAACTTTCCAACTTTCTTGGACATTATATCACGCCCAGATATCGAAGCGCATGCTGATCTCACACCCGCCTTCATCGCGTTGATCGTCGATCGATTCTTGCAATACCACCCTCCTAGTTTCAATGCTTCTTCCAGGCGAGATCTCCACAGCTACGTTGCCAAACGGTACATCGCCATGGACCAGGCGCCCCCTTCTGAGGTACTGGCAGCTCTCGATATTGGCAGAGTCTTGGCCGACAGACCGGCAAACACGCTGGCCCGATACATTCAGAAGACAGGAGCCGATTTCACCCGTGACGAGGAGGCCTGCCTCTCGTACTTGCAGAACCGCCCCAACAACATGTCACTCGGCCCCGATCAGGTCTCGGCAGCTCTCACTTTCACGAGCATCACCCAGACCCCGCAACATGACCCGGCTGTGCTCACTGTAGCCTTGCAACGAGTACTTCCCAAGTCATTTGACTGGAACGAGGTTGTTTTGTGCTTCGATCAACCGTCCGCGCGCATCTCGTCATCCCAATTCTTACGCCTCTACAAAGCTTTGCTCCCAATTGCACAGGACCCCAAATGCAACTTCGACATCCAGAGACTTTGGGGCGGCTCGTGGAGTGAGCCAGAGGCACAGCTGTCCTTTGTCAGCGCTTACGCGTCGTTGACTCCGGACCAGCTGGACGCTACGACGATCCCTGGCTTGCACAGGAGCATCAAGATCGAGGACTATGCAACTTCTCCGGCCAACGTGCAGGAGCGGGCTGCAGTCGCCGTGAAGCACCCCCTTGTTTCCGTCGCCGCTTTATCCGCCATTTTCAACGTTGCTCTAAATTCCGTCCACGCCTCCCAGAGCGTTGAAGCAAAACGCTTGTTTCAGGAAGTGGTGGTGCCGAATCTGGACATCTTTCTGGTCTCCGCCTTCGAAGTTCCCAGGCAGTCTTGGGCAACTATGGCAGTTGATACGTTGAATTCGCTTTTCGAGAACTTCTTGTACAAACGATCCCCAGAGTACGACTTTGTCCTGGACAGTTTGTGGAAGAAAGATAGGGACTGGGTCATTCAGCGGCTCATTGACGCGCATGCTGTCAAGCCAGTTGATCTACCTTTGGTTTTCGATCACGCTGTGAAACACGGCTGGCTGGACGAGCTCGTGTACCTGCCCAACGGCTTTGGTATTGATCTCGCTGCCTTTGCGCACGCTGAAGGTCGTCTCGATCTTGCCAACTGGGCTCGTTTCAACGCGAACAGGAGTGTCGAGATGTCGCGCACCTTGCTGCAGTTTCTCATGATCAAGGCAAATCTGGAGATTCAGTTCCAACGGCCGCCAGATGGACAGCCGGCAGTCAAAACCAGCACAAGCCTTCAGGTCCGAACGGTCTCGGCTTTGCTGCAAATACTCGAGGACTTTTTGCCAAAGGCGCCGGTGCAAGACCTCATCCTGGTTCAACGCCACTGCATCACAGCGTATCCCCGGCTGATCAACTACGGCGAAGGCTACGACGATATCATCGACTCCAACGGCCGAGATGGCAACGCTCTTCCCCTGGCCGCCAACAGCAAGATGGAGGAGCACTACAAGAAGATGTACGGAGACGAGATGCAGGTTCGCACCATCGTGGAGATTTTGGATCGTTACAAGCACTCGCGAGACGCCCTGGACCAGGATGCGTTTTCCTGCATGATTCACGGACTGTTCGATGAGTACAATCATTACGTCGACTATCCCTTGGAGGCTCTTGCTACAACAGCGGTTCTTTTCGGTGGCATTATATCTCACAAACTGATTTCGGATCTTCCCTTGAAAATCGGGCTGGGCATGATCCTCGAAGCTGTTCGGGATCATATGCCAGACGACCCGATGTACAAGTTTGGTCTCCAGGCTCTGATGCAGCTCCTTGTTCGTTTCCGAGAATGGCCAGGATTTTGCAAGCAATTGCTACAGATCCCGGGCCTGCAAGGGACGGAGGCTTTCAAGAAGGCCGAAGAAATTGTTCACGACCATGAAGAGGAGCTCGTGCGATCCCGGAACGGAGCTGGCACCCCGCACGGCCTCAACTTCCCAGGCGATTCGTACACGAATGGCAATGCAGACGAGTCCGTCACAAATGAACGCCAAGCCCCACCCTTCGCTGCCATTGGCATCGACCCCGTCCCGCCTGGTCTCAACTTCGAGGAGCCGGGTGAGGAGGAACAGGGCAAAATTCAATTCGTCCTGAACAACACCACCGAGGGAACCTTGCAGGCGATGTGCGCTGAATTACGCGGCATGCTGGAGCCGAAGCACCAGCAATGGTTTGCCAGTCATCTTGTCGAGGAGCGCGCCAAAATGCAGCCAAATTATCATCATGTCTATCTGGAGCTCGTCAAGTTTCTTGAGGATCACACGCTTGGAAGCGAGGTTCTGCGCGAGACATACATCAGCGTAGCTCGAATGCTCAACTCCGAGGCCACGATGCAAAATTCAACGGAGAGGACCCATCTCAAGAACCTCGGAGGCTGGCTTGGTCTCCTGACTCTTGCTCGAGACCGTCCCATCAAGCACAAGAACATTGCCTTCAAGCAGCTGCTGATTGAAGCTCACGACACTAAGAGACTAATTGTTGTCATACCTTTCGTCTGCAAGGTTCTTATTCAGGGCGCCTCGTCGGCAGTCTTCAGACCTCCCAACCCGTGGCTTATGGATATCATTCACCTTCTCATCGAGCTTTACCACCACGCCGAATTGAAGCTCAATCTCAAATTTGAAATAGAGGTTCTCTGTAAAGGCCTCAACCTCGATCACAAGAGCATTGAGCCCTCTGGCGAGATTCTGAACCGCCCTGCGGCAGAAGAAGCAGTCGATATACTTCCGCAGGAGCAGTTGGACGCGTTCGATAGCCTATCCTTGAACGGGATTGGGTCTGTCGTTGGCACAGGTCTGTCTCCCCAGACAGTTGCGCCGACCATCCCAGATGTCGGGCCATTGATCAACATTCCGCCTACGAACGAAATGGTTGTCAGCACAACCCGCCTCCACGAGATTGTGCGAACCGCCCTCACCCGGGCGCTTCAGGATATCATCCAGCCGGTCGTGGATAGGTCAATAACGATTGCTGCTATTTCCACCGTGCAGATGATTCGCAAGGACTTCGTTTCGGAGCCCGACGAAAACCGCTTGCGAACTTCGGCTGTGAACATGGTCAAGGCGACGGCCGGGAGTCTGGCTCTCGTTACCTCGAAGGAGCCGCTGAGGGCCAATATGACCAACTACATGCGAAACTTGGCCAATGATCTGCCTTCAGGCCTCCCTGAAGGTACGATCATTATGTGTGTGAACTCTAACCTCGACCTGGCTTGCAGCATCATCGAAAGGCAGGCCGAGGAGAGAGCAGTACCGGAGATCGAGGATTTGTTGGAGGAGGATTTCGCGGCCAGAAGACGGCATCGCGCTCAACAACCCAACGAGCCATTCTATGCCGGCAACGTCAACCGCTGGGCCATGACCATACCAAACCCCTATAAGCTGTCCCCGAATCTTAATGGCCTCAATCCTGAGCAGATGGCCATCTACGAAGATTTTGCCAGGCAGCCTCGCAGCAACGCAACAACCGCAGCATCTCACGCACCATCCGCCTCCGATGCTACCCGTTCGTTGGCGAACGAAGTCTTGCAAGAGCCTTACAATGCTGTTCCGAACATTCCTACGCCTGCTGAAACGCCGTCTCTCCAACACATGGGCTCGCAGATGCAGCCGTACGCCCCAGTCCACACCGCTGCGGCAAACACAATGGCCAGTGGGCGGACAGCGGGTTTCCAAATGGACGTTCGTGGCCTGGCTGAACGTGTCAACAAGCTGCTTCAGGAACTATTGCGGGTCGCCAGCGAGGCTCGGGAGGAGCATTTCGTTGGACTCCCAAGGCCGCACCCTGTACTGGATGTTGTTGATGCTCTGGTTCAACTCATCATCAAGACTTCACAAAATTCTGAAGAATTCGCCATATACGCTGCTGAGCAGATCAGTGCTCTCATCTTCCAGCAGGTTGAGGACAACTTGACCCTGGAAAGCCTGGTCCACGTCTTGGAAACTCTGCGAAAGATTGGTGGCCACGCCTTGAACAACCGCGTGCGCGCCCTCTTCGGTCAGCAACCTGGTCCTAACTTCCTCAGTATGCCTTTGCTGGCCGCATTGATCCGCACCGACCTGCTGGACTGGAGAAACATTGATCTTGCCATGTCTAAGGCTCTGGAAGCCCGGAAGGAGGGATCTCTCGAGTTTCTTGAGCACATGCTCGATCTCGCGCTTCTGAACAACCGACCCATTGCACTGTACGCCGATTTTGTTCGAACCTTGGAAGCGGCATGGGGATGGATATGCGATGATCCCAGCTCCGCCACCGCGCAGAGATTGAAGAATAAGCTCATGGGCTCTGGACTTTCCCAGCCATCCCGAGGGGCCGACAGCGATGATCAGACAGCTTTCCGGCAGGACGAGATGGAGTACGTCTTTGAGGAGTGGGTCCATCTTTGCAACAATCAGAGCGCATCGAGCAAGGCTACTGCAATCTTTCTTCGGCAGCTGCAGGCAAAGCAAGTCATTTGCGGGCGAGACGACTTCTACGTCTTTGTGCGAACGGCGCTCGACCTCTCTGTCGACCGTTTCGATCACATCCTGCACTCGGGAGCCATCGGCGACGCTTACATCATGGTAGACGCCTTGGCAAAGCTTATCAGCATCTACATCACGGCGAACGATGACGGCTCATCCTCTCGTGTATCCTTCCTTGACTCTATCCTTTCGCTGATTACGCTGGTTCTCACCCATCACCATGTCAAGAGAGGAGAGCACTTGAATCAGAGGGTGTTCTTCCGCCTGTTCTCCATGCTTCTTCACGAGATGCACAACATGTCTGAGGATCTCGCAGAGGATGAACAGCGGCAAATGATGCTGAAGTTTGCGTCCAGACTCAACGGAATTGGTCCCCTTCGGCTCCCTGGTTTTGTCTTCGGCTGGCTCTCGCTTATTCAGCACAGAGCATTCCTGCCGGTGTTGCTGCAGATGCCGGAAAATGCGGGATGGGGTCTCTTTGTCAACTTGGTCACCCAACTTCTGGATTGTCTGAGTGAGCAGTTGAAGGCTTTTACCGTATCGACCGTTGCCAAGGAGATCTACCGGGCGACTCTGAAACTCCTCGTCATTCTTCAGCACGACTTCCCAGATTTCGTCGCTGCGAACCATATCAGGCTCTGCGCGAGTATCCCACCACATTGCACTCAGCTGCTCAATGCTGTTCTCTCCGCCAACCCGCAGCAAAGCTACGGCAAGCTGCCCGATCCGATGCATCCAGGCTTGAAGGTCGACCGGATGGAGGAGATGAAGACGCACCCAGGCCTAGTTGATGAGGCCGCATCGATCCTGAAGGATTGCGGCATCTTGACCATGCTGGACCAGGTCGTGCAAAATGGACCAGCCGAAGACACGGTTGCGCAGCTCGCGCACTCTATGACCCACAACGAGCCCAAAGAGACGACCTACGGACACGTCTCGGTTGCGGCGAGCGCCAAGGTCATTGGGGCGGTCGTGATGTACGTTGGTCAGCATGCTGCCGACCGGATGTCCCAGGCGCAGAATCCTGCCACGGTCACCGGCAGCGAGCCTGATGTATCAGTGTTATCGCTTCTGGTCCACGAGCTTCCACCTGAGGCTCGTTACTACCTGATATCTTGCATGGTCAACCAGCTGCGGTTCCCTAATGCCCACACGGACTTCTTCAGCCAAGTCATTCTCCACATTTTTGGAAAGGACCTGAACGACCCTGAAGAGTCAGAGATTCGTCAAGAGATCACGCGAGTTCTCCTGGAGCGCCTCGTTGGCTTCTGGCCACAGCCTTGGGGTCTCATGTACACTGTAGTCGAATTGGTCAAGAACGAAAAGTACATGTTCTTCGATCTACCATTCGTCAAGTCAACGCCAGAGGTAGGCTACATCCACCACCTACTGCGTAACCCTAATATATTGCAGACGAGCTAACCTGTTGTCTATAGGTTGCCGAGAGGTTTGCCGCGGTTCTGCAACGACCTTAGTATACTATACCGTCAACGGGATCGACCGTTGCCACTCATAAAGGGCGTGAATTTTTTCCCTCTTTTGTTTGAGAGGGCGGGGGAGTTGGTGGCTTTGCACAGCGCGGTGTGAGCAAACATGGGAAGGGATATTGGACCATAGCATTGGAGAATTGATTATAAATGAGTCGGTGGTTGGGATTAGATGTCGCTCAAGGCCCGAGGCGAAATTGTTTTGGGGGAAACAAGGACGGACGACGGCCAAAGCGCTGTAATATCTGTAGAATATGTACGAAATAGCCAGTGTTATCATGATGTGAAATGGACCTTTCACGGCACAAAATGGGTACGGCTAGATGGGCATGCACATTGGCGATGGATGGTAGAGGGTGTGAAGCTCAAACTTGCGTGCTCTATACTGTTATATAACCTCGCGAGACCTGTACCGCCGTGCCCGCCAGTTTGACTTTGTCAATCTTGGAGTCTTTCATGGTGATGTCGACAATAATATTGCTCTCCTTGCCCATCTCGACGCCTTGGGTTATCTCGTACCTGCGACTTGGCGTGTCCTGCTTATCTTTGACGGTGCTCAAGAACGAGGTGAGGCAGCATGCGGCGGAGCCAGTCGCAGGGTCCTCGAAGGTTTGTGTGATCATTCTCGCGCGGAGCGAGACGACGAGCTGGCCGTTTTCATCATGGCGGGTGCCGGTGCGGACGTAGTAGTACCTCCCCAGGAAGCCGCTCCGCCAGCCTTCGTCCAGTACCTTGTCGACGGGCAAGTCGGCGCCGTTGGCATGGATTTCGGCGAGCAGCTCTAGCGAGGGAAGCTCTGTGAGGACGTAGCTAACCCCCTTGACGATGCTGAATATGGGAGCGGCGAGCTCGAGATCGCGAATCTGGTGATTGACGGGCAGTTCGCCGGGACTGAGATCCAGCGCTTGCATGGTGGCGGCATGGAGATGGGTGTTGTGCGGGATGCCAGCCTGAACGACGCGTGGGCCGGTCTGCTGCAGCGGGATAGGGCCGGCCTTGGTGACGAGGGTGTCGACGCCCTGATCCAGGAGCGAGACGGCAGTGCCGATGGTGGGGTGGCCGGCGAAGGCGATCTCAGCATCGGGCAGGAAAATGTCGATATTGCGCGACTTGACCGCCGCGTCGGCGACGTCGTGGACGAAGACGGTCTCTGAGAGATTGAACTCGCAGGCGACGGCCTGCTTCTGCTCCTGGGTAAGCTTGGGGCCAGAAGCGGGAAGCGTGACGATGGCCAGAGGATTCCCGCGGAAGCGGGTCTCGGTAAAGACATCGACGGTGATGAATGGGAGCTCCATGGTGGTCACTTGGGCGATGGTTGTGAGTCAGGTTGAGGCCGCGGGTGTAAGTGAGTTGGGGGGGAGACGGCAAGACTTCCTGAGACAGCTCCAAAGACTTGGGGCAGGAGTCGACTTTGACAGCAAACAAGTTGATGAGGCAGCCTCTGACAATGAATTTCGAAATTGTAGCGTCGAGGCTTTATGTAGTTGGGCAAATTCGCTCGTATCGACTCAGGAACTGCAACCGACTTCACAACTGCCGGCGATGTAGTCACAGTCGTCTCTATCACATACGATCGGTTAAAGTGGGCGAATGAACCACGAGTTGTTAACCGACGTTAAGATGCCATGGCCGAGTGAAGCCGCAACCCCTCATCCATGATCCGGTCCCCACTCAGTGGACTTCTAGAATACGTCTTATTGGCCAATTGCCGCATTGTCAACGAGGCAGAGGGCGTCAAGTCATGCGCAAGGGCGCGAAGTGTGGAATAATTTACGCGATCGCAATCGTTTGCTCTAGGCGTGCTCTGAGTTGTGAGGAAGCTTTAGTAAGTTATACGATGGACATGCCTGCGGGAGCCCACCGCCTCAACCAACATTGCCGCCTGTCAGCTCTTGCGTCAGGGGACGACGAGATTGGACAATGCACAGTCGGTCGCCGCCCTTTGTTCCGAGCCGGACGGGGAGGCTTGGACGAGCCGCGGTCGGCCCACTCCGGCCTGGACCCTTCGCTGGGCTGAGGCACTTATCAGTGGTCGGCCCACGAGTTGGAGACTGCAGAACGCCGCACGGAGCACTCCGTACTGGGTACGAGCCAATGCACCCCAGCATCAAGCGCTCTCCTAGCAGACCCCTTACCAGCACTGTTCCTGCAAGAGGTGCATCATCCTGGTCTCAGCTACTGCCGCCCGCAGTAAGGGGTACAGGTGCTGTGGGCGCGGGCGGTGTGCTCTCCGCTGCGCACTCCCGTCGCCTATATCTCGCGAATTCGCATGCAGCGCCTGGAGCTGCGCAGATATTCTCTTTCCGCAGACGAAGTACAGGTACGCGGGAGTGGCTCGCAGTATGCTCCGGGAATAATACCTGGCCGAGTGGACGGCAGTCAGGCGAGGAGCGGAGAGGGGGTCGGCGCCAGAGCCAAAAATGGTGAGGTCACGACTCGCGCAGACCACCAGCAGTCTAAGGAGTCTCGAGCGTTTGGACGGGTACGCACGGAAACTCCGTTTCCTGTCCAGATTACATGATAGATCATCCGCCCGGAGGCCCAATTGGACGCCCACGGGGGCGCTACAAGGCGCATCGGTAGTTCCTCAATGCGCGGCTGTGAGACGACTTCTTGAGTCGCGGCAGTCAAAAGGAAAACACATGCGCAGCACGCGGTAATACACAACGGCCAGAAGAAAAGAGACGCACGACAGGCGCTCCCGGGCTGGGGCGCATGCTCGTACTCGTAGGACCCGACGAGTTCCAAGAAAGCCCCCCATGTCGGGGGTGGCAGCAGCAGCGGCTATTACAAGACGAGTAGGGAGAGGCTCCGGAGAGGCTCACTTCGCAAGAGGCCCGCCCCCTGGCCCCAGTCCCCGCCCGTCAATCGCCGCCAGCCACGCAACGAGCGAGCGGCGGAGGGGGAAACAACCCAGCCAGGGCCCAGGGATTCGATGCGGCGCGAGTCGCTCTGTGTCAGATTGCGCGGGCCGACGAGATGATCCGCTGTTGTTTCGGGGTCCAAGGGAGGCTGTCTCTGATCGGTACGCGGGCCCAGCATGTCAACATGCGGCCAGGGGTGCGTGCAGGGTGCTCGGTGCTCTCGCGCGCGGGGGGCTCGCCTCTCGGCCGGGCGGGCGGGCGGCCTCGAGAGGGTTGCAGTCATCATCGACGTAGTCCAAGTTAGCCGGTCGCCAGCACCGAGCCAAGGACGCGGTGGTGTGTTCGTGCAAGCACTCGTCGACGATCGCTAGGCAATGGAATGCGCCTCGCGCTCCCTGCGGGCCCCAATTTTGGTGACGCTGCATCGGGGTGGCCTTGCCCCACTGACGTCTAGCCGCCCCACTTCGGCAAGCTCGCAGCCAGCTGCCGGCCAATAGGATGCAGGGGGAAAGAAAAAAAAAGTTCAAGCTCTCGTGCATGCTGCCTTCCTCCCTAGCCAACGCCAGAAATCGCCTGAGCTCTTGCCTCGAGTGGCAGGCAGTCCCGTCCACCCATCTCGCACCGCAAGTCCACCTCCCTTCCCCTTCCCTCCTCGTGCCAGATCCAGACCGCCCTCGTCCCATCCCCGCGCGCAGGTCGATTTTGCCCGTTGCGAATATCCTCATCCTCGTCTTCTTGTCAGATCATCCGCCTCTCTGGTAGAGCCAAGCGTTCCCTTCCCAGAGCCGCCCCCCGTCGCCCCCGTCGCCCTCGCCGCCCGCTCGCCCGCTCGCCCGTCGTTGCCGTCGTCCGCGTCCCCTCCCGCCCGACAGCAAACGAGCCAAACATGCCATACAACACGCGCCGCAAATCCCTCTCCCTGCCCAGCCTGGGCATCCACATCCCCGTCACGCACGCCGCTCGCGCTGCGGCAGCCAAGAGCGCTGGTCGCCTCTCGTCGTCATCGTCGTCGCCTGCCTCCTCTCCAGACGATCGCTCCCAGTCGCCCGACTCGCATGCGAGCAAGCGCCTCAAGCGATCCCACGATGCCTCGTCCACAGCCGAGGCCGTCATCGAGCAGACGCCGCCCCTGTCGCCCACTCCCGCCACGAGCGTCGAGATGAGCGAAGTCGACGAGAGACCCACGATTGACCTGGAGGGCATCAACGACGACATCGTCGAGGCTTCCATCTTGCAGCTGCAGTCGACTGCGAACCGCCCTCATCTGATCAAGGAGCTCGCGACCGTATTGTCTCAGAAGCTGGTCTCTGTGCAACAGTAAGCAGCCTTTTGCCTCGCGCCGGTACGCGCTCCCAGTTCGCTAACTCTCGTTGCCAGATCCGCCAACCCATGCGCCATTATCTCGTCCCGCCTCACCTCCTACATGAAGCGCCCCTGTTGGTCTGCCCTGGCTCCTTGCCCCTTGGCCAAGGAGCTGGAGACGGTTCATCCTCGCCGAACCTACTTTTTCCTCGCCGCACATCCCAGGCAGCCGCTGCCTGGTCCCGGCGTCGCCCAAGCGACACGCCCAGCCATCGTCACCCCATCCGTGTCTCTCACAGATGATTCGGGCTCCGATGACGCTGAATCGCGTCGGAGAGACTTGAGCCCATCACCAGAGGTCGACCTGTCGTCACCAGAGTTTGACGACGCCGACGATGATGTTGCGATGCCCATGACTCCTATTGGATCGTTCAAGGCTCGCCACCTGAAGCACTCCAGAGACATGCGGCACGACTCGCCCCCACTGGAGAAGGACGAGCGCGAGTTTACCCAGACAGCGGACGTGCTGCAGAAACGTAAACTCAGCGACGAGGTACCTGTTCCCGACACCGTGGAGCGCAACTCAGCCATGGAGTACGGCTACCGAGACGACGCTTGGTTTGGTGACAATCGTGTCATCACCTCGACCATGTCGTTCCTTACAAGCCCTGCTATGAAGCCAAGCGCCGTTTCAAATATGCGCAAAGAAGACGAGGCTGACTCATGGCTGAAAATCAACGACCTGTTCCAATGGGATCAAGGAGCCGAGAGCATCGAGATCGATGAACTTGACTGCCTGTTGGAAGGATGCTGAATACCTAATTTCTTATTATTCCTCTTTTGTTTTGATGCGACGGGCGCGAGGCGTTGTGGAAAGACGGCGCAAATTTGGACACCACCGTGTGGGAAAGGGGAGACACTCTGACACCAATTTGAACAACAGGCGTGGTTGTAACAGTACGTGTACATATAGATTGTGTTGTCATTTCGTTGCAACGACCTGGATGTATGAGACGAGAGATTATGGGTCTCTGAGGATTGTTATACCAGGCGCAACACAGGTACACATACACTCGGAGCCTCTCAAAATTGACATGCCACTCACTCTGACGCTGAGTCTCTTGGTGATATAACAAGCGTACATGACTACATGTCTTCGTCAAGCCGGATTGATGACTCTCAGTTCAATCCAAAGCAGGGTTCCCATCTGCAATATATTGGGTCGGTCCAGCTTGACCACCTCCAGCCCTGGCGTCTTCGCGACGGCCTCGTCCACCAGCGCTTCGATGTCCCGGTTCCACCAACAACCATATTTTTCGAAGTGTTTCTTCGCGTTCTTGTCTAGTAGTCCATTGACGATACCGTACCACCCCTTGCCGTGCTCCAGCAGAATGATGCGACCGGTGCCGGGCTTGACCGCGGAGGCGAGGTTGGAGAGGACAGCGACGGGGTCGGAGACGGAGCAGAGGCCAAATGTCTGAACCACGGTGTCGTATTTCGCGTTCGACGTGGCTGCGACCGGGGGAGGAAGCGGCTGGTGAGCGTCGGAGTTGATGAGACGGACAGGTTTGTCGAGGTGGGAGGCTTGGCCGCTGGTGCCGCCGGCCGCGGTGGCAACTTCGACAGTGGGGGCAGGATTCAGGGACGGGACGGACTTGACAAGGCGCCTGCGAGCGACGTCCAGCATGTCGGCAGAGATGTCGAGCCCTGTAAAAGATGCGACCCCCTGTACGGCTGCCTCCTTCTTGTGGCCCGTGGTTGCGACGTCGGCCGACGCGATAAGATCTTCCCAGTTGTAATATTCCAAGTTCCGGCCCGTTCCCATGGCTAACTCGAGAACATGGCCGGTGGCACGGTCGGCGAGCTTCTTCCGCAAGCCCGTGATGCCCATCCACCACTCCCCAAAGTTAAGCTCCTTGTCGAACTGCTCGGCGTTCTCGCCCGACAGAGCCGGCGGCCGGCCGGTCGGCGTTGCGTGCTCGCAGACTCCACTGCAAGGACATGTCTTGAAAGACGCGGCGGCGGTACCAAAGATGTAGAAGCCAAGGGACCCAGCGAGAAGGGCGGCGCCGGTCAGGGGCAGCCAGGAGCGGCGCCAGAGGGTAAGCAATGTATCGTGATGAGGGGGAGGCGCAGGCCGAGCGGACGAAGTTGGCGAGTCGACTCTGCGCGTACCACTGCAGTGATTCAAATATGAGCTTATGTTGATCGTTCCGCCAGGTGGTGGCCCTGCAACTCACGGCTTATACGGCCTGGTGACCCGAGGAGGCGGCGAAGACTGCTTGGTAGGTGGCGCACGCGTCGGCTGGCGAGACGCCCGCGCGGACGAACTCGCGAGGCGCCATTGCGAGTGAACGGCCTTGGCAGTGCCGCACGTTGGCCGGATCATCGGGGTGGCATTTCTTGCGACGTTGCTTCGTCTCTCCCTGTTCGAGGACAGCGAGTATCCAAAGGTGGTCGTTTTCTTCTGGCAAGCTTGTCAATGGGAAAAAAGGCGTCTAGGTTGTTTCCGGATATGGGAACGGCCCGACAGTTAAAGTGGGGTTCTCCGGTGGGCCTTCTGCCTCTGGAGCGACTTCACGCGTTTCCTTACCCTACAGTTAATGAATGCCAGGCGCTTTCTTCGACGACCACCCTCGGCAGTCTCATTTTGTAGGAAATTAGAGGTCTCTATTTTTGTTGACTCCACCTTGATTGTGAGGCGGTCATGGCAGGGCAAGGAGATCTGCAGGAATTGCTGCGGATGTTGACTGCACGCAAGGTGCCCATGATGGCGGCCATGGGTCACGTCAAGGCCCTACAGTCGAAGAACCTCCGCAAGTATGTCACTGCACGCCGGCTCCATGACGCCCGTACTGATACGTGAGCTACAAAGTATCGAACAAATCGCGGAAGCTCCGCTGGCAACCGTGGAATCCGCAATTTCTGACCCTAAGCTGGCAAAGAACTTCCATACCGCGTGCAAGAACCATGGAAAGAAGACCACAAAGCGTGCAGCGGAAGCGTCGACGTCTCCCGATGCAAAAAGACCCAAATTAGATCTCCACAAGCGCGACTTGGACTACAACTCCATGACGGCCGATGAGCTCGAGGGTTCGCTGAGTTTGCCACTTGAGGAGGATGAAGAAATCATCAGGGAAACCAGCGTCGTGACAAACAGAGCGCCGCTGGTGCTCGCCTTTGCTGTCGAACTACTCCGTTTTACCATGCCCGAGCAGCCGCCAAGCAGTCGACTCAGCCTGGCGCAGGGGGTTGTGAGCGCCAACTCTAGGAGCAAGGCCATAAGCTTGGGGATCGAGACGGCGTCCGGCGGTGGGGAGGAGCATATTCCGGAGGGACAGCCCAAAGTTCGGGTTTTGGGTCGAGAAATTCCGGTCCTAAAACGTGGCGGCTACGCCTGGCCTTCGGAGCCAATACAGACTGAGGACTCGGCTTCCCATACGGCGAGCGGAGCACATGTATCACATGAGAAGAAGATCTGGTCGGGGAGCCAGAAGCTAACGTCGAAGGCTTCTACTTTCATCGGCCACGCAGCAACACTTTCATCGCCGACAGAGCGAGTAAGACTAATGAAGGCACTCATGACGGAAAAGCCAGAGCTGGAGACGGCCTCGCACAACGCATGGGCGGTACGATCAAGCTACGGAAACTCCCCGCTGGTACAGGAGGCGTCATTCGACGATGGCGAAGCAGGCTGCGGCAAGTTTCTGTTGCAGCTGCTGCGAGATGCTGATGTGAAGAACGCCGTTGTCGTCTTGACGCGGTGGTATGGGGGCATCATGCTCGGGCCCGATCGCTGGCGCCTCATGCGAGAGTGCATCAACGAGGCGCTCTCTTCGCAACACCGCACATCCACGCTGTCAGGCGAGGCTGTCTGGGCGCTTGACCCGCTCGACAAGAAGCCCACGGCATCGACCGTTGGCATGGCAATCCACCGCCCTGAAGGCGCGAGGAACTATCTGCTCCGCAGTTTCAGCACGGCGCACGACGACGGCGCCAGCGAGGGCAAGAAGACGGTAGCGGCGCTCAACGACGAAAAACAGGAGAATCTGGGGCGATTGCTTGGGGCTCTGAGGCTCGTGTATGCAAGCTGGGCAGGCGTGCTCAGCAAGGACGAGCTGGATCGGCGAGCATGGAGCTGGTATGTTGCTGTGCGGCCGGATGTGGAGGCCGGGCCATCGGGCTGGGGGGCCAAGGGAGTGTTGAGACTGGACAAGATTTTGGACCTGCGGCGTAAGGAGGCGCCTGCGGTCGGATGAACGTGCACATTAAGGACTGATGCAATTCGTCTGCTTGTTCTGTAGAGATCTGATTGCAATGATCGAGTTAGAATCCGTGAAACGTGAACAAGTAATATCACCGGCTCGGTCCAGCCGCAAAAGAGGCGCAGTGATTGCATAGCAAGACGGCCAGCGTGCGTGCGATGGACTCGTTCCAATTGCCTCGAGCGAGTTGAAGAAAAAGACGACTGCGCCGACTCTGAGAAATGAGATGCTCGTGGCAGGCGGTGCGAATGGTCGCGCTTATCGATATGCCCCGCCGAGACACCGCCTGCAAACGCGCGATTGGGCTGCCACGCAAGTAAACACAACAAGGGCGTCAAGTCAACACGAGTTCTAACCCTGCATCAACATCCGACAAGCCCCTGAGTGCTGCGGCTTCGCACAAAAGACGACGAGCAGGACAAAAGCGGTTCGGAACCGCCCGTTGCGGACCTTCACTGCCCAGCCGTGCTCTGTCCGAAGCTCGTCGCCAACCGGCCTGTGTTCTTGCACGTCGCGTCTCCCCCTCTTTATCGCGAGCGACCCCTCGCCGGGGCGACCAGCTGCCTGGCAGCGAATTTGCTATATCTGCATCCCTGCCCCCCGCACCACAACAAACGACGAGTGCCGACCGCCGACGGATTGTTGTCGACTGGGAGCACGGCCGTGAAGACGGTGATTCGAGCAACGCCAGTCCAGACCCAGCCGCTCGCTACTTCGAACATCCAGGCTTTCGACAGCCTCGGCGGCATCGACCATGGAGAACTACCAGAAGCTGGAGAAGGTGGGCGAGGGTGAGTTCTCGGTTGCTGCAAGCTCTTCCTGGGCTCGCAGGGCCCCCAATGCGACCTTCAGTCTCTGCCCTTTGTGCTTGCGGCTGCTTGACTGACGCGTTCTTTCCATCCCACCAGGCACGTACGGAGTGGTCTACAAGGCCCGAGACCTCTCAAACGGCGGGGAGATTGTAGCGCTCAAGAAGATCCGCCTCGAGGCTGAAGACGAGGGCGTTCCCAGCACCGCCATTCGCGAGATCTCTCTCCTCAAGGAGATGAAGGACCCTAATATTGTACGGCTGCTCAACATTGTGCACGCAGACGGCCACAAGCTCTACCTCGTCTTCGAATTCCTCGACCTGGATCTGAAAAAGTACATGGAGGCGCTCCCCGTCAGCGACGGCGGTCGCGGGAAAGCGCTGCCGGAAGGCTCCTCATCACAATTGGCGCACCTGGGTCTCAGCGATGTTGTCATCCAAAAGTTCATGATGCAGCTGTGCGAGGGCATCAAATACTGCCACTCGCACCGGGTTCTGCACCGTGACCTGAAGCCGCAGAACCTTCTGATTGACAAGCACGGCAACCTGAAGCTGGCCGACTTTGGACTTGCGCGTGCGTTTGGCGTACCGCTTCGTACCTACACCCATGAGGTGGTCACTCTGTGGTATCGAGCGCCGGAGATCCTGCTGGGTGGTCGACAGTATTCGACGGGCGTGGACATGTGGTCTGTGGGGTGCATTTTCGCCGAGATGTGCACACGGAAACCGCTCTTCCCCGGCGACTCGGAAATTGACGAGATTTTCAAAATCTTCCGGTGAGTATTGATCGCGGTCTCTTCGCGCTTGATCCCCACCCCGCTTCGATGAGCGACGGCTGACTGTTTTGTTCCCAGAGCTCTCGGAACCCCGTCGGAAGAGGTGTGGCCTGGTGTGACGTCGTATCCCGATTTCAAATCCTCGTTTCCCAAGTGGCAGAGGGACTACAACAAGGCTCTCTGCCAGAACCTGGACGAAAAGGGCCTCGACATGCTCGAGATGATGTTGGTGTACGACCCGGCCGGCCGGTTGTCGGCAAAGCAGGCGTGCAACCACCCCTATTTCGAGGATTACCTCGCACAGCAGCAGGCAGCCGTCGGTCGCCAGAATGGCTATTACCACTAGGGGGGGATGCCACGCGCATACTACATGTGATGCTGGCCGTGGCATACTGCGAACACGATTGGAGGGCTGCGAGGGTATCTTTATCTTTCGGGCTTTCAGGATACTGCGAGTTGATGCGCATATCGATCACGATACGGCGCCATGGCGGCTCATGAAGAGCGCAGCTACGTCGACGAATTACTTTGAACGCTGAGGGTGAGGCTTGGATGAATGATTCGATTCGCTGAGTGGGTTCGCCCTGACTGTTGCTGTCTATCATGACCGACTACTCTGGCCCGCATGCCCAGAGTCGTCGGCCGTGGGAGATGCGTCAGGGGCTGAGCACCCACCACGAGTCTTGCTCAAGGAGTGCAGGAGCAATGCTTCCATGAGACGCAGACTTTCTTTTGTTCCATCATGTACGGAGTAGACGAGGCAAATTGTCTGGATTCGAAAGGGTACGATAATAGAGGTTACGCCAAACATGGCTTACACACGTCACCGTGTGGTGCTTTGACTTGTTAGCTTCCACGACGACTCTCTGGTCACCAACTGTGACTGTGACCATTAGATGATAGGGATCTGTGTCTGACTGGTCGCTCCGTCTACCCGTGGTATGAGCCTTTGTCGCTACGCATATACGCCTGGGCTCTGGAAGACTTTCGACGAGACCCTGCAGCCCAAGGCTACGTTTCAGGTTGCAGCCGCAGATCGAAATAGTACAGCAATGATATAATGCGCGGCAGGTGAATCGTCCTCGTAGCGAAGCCCTGGCCGTGATTGGCGTGCCAAGCGCAACTGGTTAGGTATCAGGCGCTGAGCACAGCTAGGTACCTATTTGCAGTGCGCGTGCTTGGAAGGACTGGGCGCTTCGTGAAACGCGGCGCTTGCGCGTCCGTTTAAGCGCCCTGCTGGAAAGGAGCGGTTCTCAACGTAGCGCAGCTGCATTAATTGTTGACCATTTCTGAAGGTCGGAAGAGTAGGCAGAGTCGTCTATTTTCATGGGAGGAGGTTCTAAGGAAGGCTGGACGTAGAGTACTTGCTCAAGTCATTACAAGTTGCGCCAACATTGCTCCGTACTTATCACAGCAGCGGCAAGAACAGGCCTCTCACACAATTTTCCGTGCACGTATTTCATCTTTTCGACGATGATTTCGACGACGTCGCTGCTGCGCATCTGTACGGACGTACGTACTTGGCTACGGATGTTCGGACGTCCCGTCTCGGCGGTGCCACTCACGGGCCAGTATCCGGCGGAGTGACCGCCTGAATGTTCCGGACCTCTTCCCCCACTTCCCTGGGTCGCTCCCTGATCGGAGCAAGAGGCTTTATTTGCTTTATGCTGAACGCCTGATGGTCGCTGGCCGGGGCCTGGAAGGGTTCAGCGCCGTGCAGCCGGGCTGAACGTCTTTCTATGCGTGCATGGCGCTATTGGCTTATAATGCCGTGCACTGACAGGAGCCTAGATTCGTTGGGGATTTTCGAGTCACGAAACGGTAAAGCGCATATCTAGGCAAGGGAGGTTAATTGCACATGAACTCTGGCTGCCGGATGCAACGATACTTGGGGCCTGCCATCGGAGGGCAGGGCGAGGAAGAAAGCATGCACGAGACTAGCATTGTCGAGGCTCTTGGCTGATATCCAGTCCCCAGTGACCGGCAGCGCTCATCACCTGGTGGTCAGACCGGAGCCATCCCTGCAGATCAATTCATTTGGGCATTGAGACACCTCGCAAGTGGCGCTTCGTTCTTGTACATGCTCATCTGCGGCGTCGATTGCCAAGTCCCGTCCACCAATCGACCTTAACACTAAATTGTTCTCATCAGACTCACATGCCAAAGGCGACGCCGATGCTTCAGGGCTGTGCAGCCGAAAGGGATGCGGAAACGAAGCCAAGAAGCGTCTCGTGCAAGTGGTGAGCGACATGCTGCTTGTCTCTGCCGAGCCACACTGCGGTGGCTTGAGGGCTGCACGTTGCTGGCTGGTGGTGATCGCCGGGCTCGTGGCACGGGATGTGGTGCGGGCCCGTCGTTTCATCCCCAGGATGGCCATCCAACGGTGGGTACTGCGGGAATCTGGGGTGGAGCTACCTGAGTCTGTGGAGGTCCAAGGAATCAAGTTTACCATGGATGCATGGCTGCTGATGCATCGTTGAAGACGAAGACGAGAGATGGTTCCCAAGCTGTGAGATGTGGTGTCTCTGTGTGCAGCTTTGGCCATGGCATACGAGTCTCGCCTCGGCAAATGCAACAGTCTGCTCCCTGCGGCGGATTCAACAAATGAGCTGGCCAAGGCTTTCCGCAGGACTGATGGTCCCCTCCGTGTGGGGATGCGATGAACCGCCCAAGCCTCCCTTTAAAACAGGGGACCGACACCACCATACACGTTGATCACTTGATCGAGGCCATTCTTCAGCAGCCTGAAAAAAGACACACTTTGGCAATGCGTACTAGCAAAAGCCAGTTTTCTGTTGCCATGCAGCGAGTGTCCTTTAGGTAGACGGGAGCGCATCATATGCCCAAGCAGTACGACATGCGACAGAGCACCGAGATGTAACTGTACCAAGGCCACGGGTGGCGGCGGATGGCCACGACATTTTTCAATATAAAGAGAGGGCTGCGGTACTGTCAGATGCCAAAGGCATGTGTCTTGTGGGCATGCTTGCCATTTGAAGTGCCACATACCGGCGACGGGCGGGCTGCCCAAGATGGGATGGTGGTCTGTTTCGGCGTGCCCAGAGCCCACCCCCTCGGGACATGTGGTGTTGGGCAAGAAGAATTGGGTGGGGGACTGAGACCCCTCGAAGACCGGGTGAAGGCCGGAAATGAGTTGCAAACCGTGTTCGCGAGAACCTTACGAGTATGACGCATCAAGAGAAGGACGACGATATACGATACGGGGCTCGTGGTGACGGTAGCTAACGCAGAAGCTCCTAGCAAATGTAAGGGTTGAATCGGCGGCGACGCAGCAACTGGCGACCAACCATGGTCAACGCAATGTTCGAGACGTCTGCAGCTCATCCTCTGCGACAGGCTTAGGTATTCTTGGACATTGAAACGTCGAAATGACGGAGAAACGGTGACAGCCAGGGGGGCCCCCTGTTCGTGCTCCACCAGCCCTACAGGCTGCGGCCACGAATGGCGGCTCCTGGGCGAACACATTGCCAAACACGACGACGAGCAACGTCGAAGCCTGACCAATCATCCTGTGCCTGCCTGCACCGAAGCGAGGATCCGACGCTGACGAGGCGACGACGACTGGATACGATGCAGGCAAAGCCTAAGTACGGTAAGGCCCAGCCGCCACATTATGTACTCCTGAAGCTTGCTGCAGGAGGGAGCCCAAGGTCTCGCACTGGAATATCTCGCCGCAAGCAGAAAGACACGAAAACTTGGCTGCCGTCCCTGGCGTCCATTGAAAGTTTCGTAAGGGGTAAGCTTGCTGCTCAGAGTGTTCCTCCCGGGGCAGGGAATTCGAGATGATAGCTGAGCACGAGCCGGCCATCGGCGTGGTGTCAATGCCTAAGCCACCCCAGGCTTCGCTGCTGCCAAACCATATCCGTCTTAAAATAATCGCAGTGGATGACCGGAACAGGGCGCGCCGAGTACATTCAACGCCTTGGAGTTGCATCAAAGAGCTCTGCGTGAAACAAGCAACAAAAGAGACACATAGGTACCCGGAACACGAAGACACCCGCAGACCTGCCACGAACCCATGGCGCAAACAAACGCGCGAAGGCCGTAAACAACCATGCCTAACAGAGTAATAAGAATAGCATCGTCAGCGCTCCATGCGCACGCAGCACAGCCTCGCCCCCCCGGCGGCCTGTAACTTGCCTACCCGCCCGTCAAACGGCAGCGCACCGCGGCCGACGCACACAGATTGGACGAGCAGCGGGCGGCCGTCGTTTCAAGGCAAACGGCGGTCGGCGCTGGGGTTTCACAACGACTGCGAGGCGAGCCAATGGCGGGGCGGCCCGGCGTGAGGCAGCGAGCGCCCGCGGCCAGTCATCGTGCGTGTCAGCGGCCGGCGACTCGCTGGCACCACTGGCAATTCGTGCCCTGGGCCGCCTGAGGAAGGACAACGTCAAGCCGACGCGGCTGCGGCGCCGTGGTTGGCCGCGGATGGATGGGGGCTAGGAGAATCCCGACGCCGGCCCGGGAGGCGCTCTCGCAGGCGCGCGGCCTGTATGTTGATTGATTGACTGATTAGTTGTTTGGCCATGAATGATTTGATGCCAAGGTTGGCATGTATCCTCGTACTGTGCGCGGCGTATGAGCACTCATATTCGCTGCAGAGACAAGGGCGGGATGTGGGCTGCTCACGGCAATGCCATGGATATTACTTAAATCGCCGTCCCCTTCCCTTCCGGTAGTCCAAATTGCTTGAGCAGCTTCATCGAGGTATTCCAGCGGGGCAATATTGGCAAGGGAGGCAGGCCACCATCGCCGTCAATTTCTTTCTCGTCTTGTGAAATTTCCCGCCTCGTCGTCCTTTCCGCTTCCGCGCCACGAGCATCGCCAGCGAAGCTCTGCATACCACGGCGAGGTTCGACCTCCCCCACGATCGATACCCTTTCCACGCACGCACGCCCCCTCCCTTTCTCTTCCTCTATCTGCCGGGCCGGACCCTTGTTCTTTTTTGTTCGAGAAGGGCCTCCCTTTACTATTCGCCGTTCAATTCCAGCGCGCCGCCCCCTCGCCTCATTCCCACCTGTTCCTGTTCAGCTAGTCGACGGCGACTGCACGCAACCTGGACCAACCTCCCCCTTCCTGCCCACCCGAGATATTGGAAACGAGAGCTCTTTAGCAGGCTGCTATATAACTCTTGGTCCGGCATTTCATTTCCTCGCCTTCAGAGCCCATCCAGCCACCGCCTGACAGGACAACCCTTCTTCGCTCTCTTGGCAAAAGTCTCCTGATTGGAAAACACGACGCACTCGGTCGCTCGCTCTCTCGCTTTCGGCAGAACCGTAATTAAGCTATTCCACCCTCGGCGCTTGCAACAGTGACGGCAGCTCCGGTTCGGCGTCCGTTTCCATCGTTTCGCGCTTCGGACTCGCTTGTTCCTCGCCGGTTGTGGACGCGGTAAGACCGGGCGCTCAACGACGTCAGCAACTCGCATCCCTCCGCAGGTTCCGACCCTCGCACGCTCGACCGGACGGCGCCCACATCAGCTGCCCGATAGCTCTTGGCGGAGCGACAGCGAAGCATCTCCGGAAGGGCCACATCGGCAGGCAGCCCACTACGGCCTCGTATAACGGACAAAGCGCTCACCACCTCGCGTGCTTCGTTCGTTGATTAAAAGCTCGCTTTCGCCACCTTGCAAACTGCACGAAAGCGACTATTCATTCCCTCGAGCCTTTTTACGCCGCGCCTTTGCAGCAGAAGCAGCAGCAGCAGCAACCCGCAGCAACAGCAGTCGTCACCGAACTCGGCTCTCGTGCTTCGCTCGGCACTGCAAGCTCGTGTCGCCTAAAAAAGCCACCTCCACCCACCAGGCCTCGCCCCAGCCACATCCACGAATCCAGGCCCAGCCCGAGGCCATTCACAGGGGATCGATTCGCGGCCTCGTTGCCACCATCTTCCAAATCCGCATCGCATCGCATTCCCGACAGCGGCCCGATCGCTTCATCGTCACCACAGTCGCGCCGTGTGTCGCACCGCACCGCACCGCACTGCAGCAGCCGCCGCCGCCGCCAGCACGCCCATCGGCACTCGGACCCGCTGCATCGCTCGCCCGCGCCCAACGGAGCCGACGCCATCTGGCCCCCCTGCTGACAGATCCCCCTCCAACTCTAAATCCAACTGGTCGGCCTCGGCCCCCCCTGCTGGTTCCAGCCCCTGTCGGCCTGGCCGCTAGCATCCCAGGGACCCTCCCCGCCGCCTCCTCGACCCGCCCGAGCGGTACCTGCGCCCCCTCGATCCAGCTGTACCGCCGCCACCACCGCAGGCGCCCCCGGTTACCGCCTCTCTTGGCGGCCCCGCGTACTTCGTACCGCCCTTCCCGCCCGTTTGCCTGGCCGCGACTCCCTTTCTGCCCCCTTGGGACGTCTCCTGTCTCCTGCACGCTCGCCCCCTGCAGCAGCCGCAGGCAGGCACCCCCGCCGGCGCTCAGCGCTCCCAGGCCCCTGTGGACTCAGCCTCGTGCCCCCAACGTCACCCACTGACGAAGGCCTCGCCGCTGAGGTGGTCACTTGTCCCCAAGGCCACATGAGCCATCCCATTGTCTGACTTAACAACCCGGCTTCGTCCTCCCTTTACTTTTTCCCCATCCCCAATTTCCGTTTCGCCGCCAAGGCAAAATCGTATAATACGTCGCCGGCCTGCAACTCGTGCCGCCGCCGCGATCGCTCCCGTCTACCCCGTCCCTCCCCACCCATCGCCACTTACACGGGCCGCCGCACTCGCTCGCTTGCACACCATGGCATCCCGACACCTTGCCATGGACGAGGCCGCTCTCAACAAGGCCGCCCTTGAGCAGTTCGTGTACCTGCCTGTCAGCCACGACATGATTGCATTCCTGGCCAAAGCCGCCAACAACGTCATTGCCTGCGACTCGACGCTCTCGCCACGCAAGGCTTCAAAGCAGCAGGACCTTCCTCCCACCCCGCCGAGGAGCCCCTCTCCGCCCACCGTCGACGATGGCCTCCCCACCCTCGAGGAGTTCATCACAGAGCTCGTCGTCCGCTCCAACGTCCAGGTTCCGACGCTCATGTCGACGCTCGTCTACCTGACTCGCCTCAAGTCCAAGCTGCAGCCCATGGCCCGCGGCCTGCGCTGCACCACCCATCGCATCTTCCTGGCCTCGCTCATTTTGGCTGCCAAGTATCTCAACGACAGCTCGCCCAAGAACAAGCACTGGGCAAACTATACGCATATCAGCACGGACTTGTACACCTTCGGCTTCAACCGCACCGAGGTTAATCTCATGGAGAAGCAGCTGCTCTTCCTCCTCGAATGGGAGCTTCGCATCACGGAGCAGGACCTGTACCGGGAGCTTGACTCTTTCCTGGACCCACTTCGAAAGCACATTGCCGATCGCCACGTCCGCAAGATGAGGCAGAGGGAGGAAAAGAGACTCCAGCAGGAGATCTACGCTGCTGCGGTTCGTAATTCTAGCCCCGTCTCGTCCCGGGGTAGCTCTCGGTCTCGGTCTCGGTCTCGTCACGCCAGCCACGACCAGCTGCGCGCCACCAGCGGCGGCTCAGTTAGCCCTCCCGGGCTCACCTACAGCAGCTCAGCCAGCTCCTACGCTTCATCCATTGCATCCAGCCGCCAGCATTCGCGCTCCAACACTCCCCTCGAATCTGACCCCGAGCCGTGCCTGCATGATGCGCAACAAGGCAGCCTGTATGGCTCTCCAGTCGAGATTGTCATCGATGCAGATATGCACAAGGCGGCGCCGGCGTTGATGAGCCAACGGATGCTGCCTTACGAGATCTCGGCCGAGCAGTATCACGAGCTCCACGAAGGTGCGGCAAAGAAGCGTCACAAACGGGGCATGTGGGAGCGGCTCCTCGGCGGCACTGTGACGGTCCGATAATATCTCAACAACACCATCATTATACCACGCGTTCTTCATAATCGTTGTCTTATTTCATAGCATGCATCAGACAGAACAGCATGGCGTTGCGGCGTCGTTTGAGAGAGCGGCCTGCCTTCCCCTGGATGGGACGGCGGCCGCGGCATCTGCACTACTCCATCTCATTCATCTTTGGCAGAGTACTGCCACACACCCTAATTGTCCGACAAAGGTGTTTATCAAGTACTACGGACACAAGCAAATAGCCGACATACAGGATTTATGATTTTCTTAGTATTTTCTTTGCGTCTAATTTTCGCCCTGGCGGTCTGGATCAGGAGTCATTTGGAAATACCTTCACGGCGAGCCAGGAAGAGTGGGAGTTTCGAGATTGTGGGCGGTCAACATCACTGCCAAGTGGGAATATGGGCATGGGCTTACGTTTTGGGCCGGAGTTTCTCCTATAGATGGGCCTTCCCTTGGGGAGCTGAATATACAGAGCCTTTGATGGCCGCATGAAATGCCATGACTTGTGCCCCTCTGCCGCCTTGTGAGAGTGAGCCTCGCGTCGAATTGTGACTGAATGGAGTGCACTTCGTACGTAGCCTGTTCGATGACTGTTTTAGAGCATGTGTCATGGTGGACCGCGTCTTGGGCAGCCTCATGCGCGAATGCTGACTGGAAACATGGGCCAGAGGAGGCGCAGCCTCTCAGATTCCTTTTTTGGGGGCATCGCGTTTCGGGGGTTTGATTGGAGGGATTCGCCCGAAAACACGCTCTTATGCCTATTTCCTCCAATCTGATTTTGATTCCATCGCAAGCAAGGCAAAGCAAGTCACGCCGAACCCTCCCCCCCCCC
>JALHCE010000084.1:0-34307 GCA_024340795.1 Tolypocladium amazonense
GAGAAGCGCGGCCCTTTTTTTTTTTTTGGAGCGCCGAGCTCAATGTCCGGCACGGTAAGTCTGACAAGATTATCTGCATCGACCAGGGCAAGATTGAAAAGAAGGACTACAAGTGGGAGGATGAGAAGCAAATCTACTGGAAGAAACGCGACAAGAGACCTAACGGTCCTTAAATTCGCTGAACATCGAAACACGAACGAGGGCAGTGCGCCGACAAATGATTTTCTCGGTGTCATGGGATAGGGAGGTGGTGGTGGTCGGTGAAGACGAGGGCTTTGCCTTTTGATATTACGGCATATTGCTTTGCGGCTTTATGCTTTGGCGTCCGTCGTCATTCCTTTCGTTCAAACCATATAGTGCGTTTTGAGTTTGGTGAATATCTACAGGTAGTGCCAAACCGTTGCTGGTGGAATCCCAGATGTCCTAAATTTCAGCTTTTTGGGTGAACGATGGTATTGGTCGTCTTCTGGCCGATGACTCGGACACGAAGAGATGTGACGCTTGGGCAGGCCAGGAGTGGTTGGTCGGTCATGTGAGCCCTTTGTCAGAACCACCCTTTGAATGCTCGCCATGATGGATAGACTTGAAGGCGAAGTTACTTGCTTCAGCGACTCTTCCAGAACGGGAGACAGCGTTGCCTCGCCTCGAACGGGCCACAATGAAAAGTCAGTTTGGGGAGGCCGCAGCATTTTGAGTTTTCCAGTGTCACTATAAGTATGCTAAGCTGCCCGTGGCCTGGCTATAGATTTCTTTGTCACCGTAACTTTCATCTTTTCATCCATTTGCCCAGAACATTTCTCGTCGCTATGGCTTTCCCGCTCTTTTGCGAACTCCCGAAGGAGCTAAGGGAAATGATTTGGTTGTTTTGCCTACCACCTGACGAGGCCGAGGTCTGTCTCATTTGGCCCGTGTACCTATACGCCAGACCCGTGTACGCATACACAATATCCTCGTACCCTGCAACAGAGGACGGGCCCGAAAGTATGTGGCCAGCGCGATCGTGGGTCGTCGATATCGGATTCCCTGCTATCATGCACGTATGCCAGGAATCCCGCGCGCTTGTGCAAAACACCAAACTCAGTGGAGTGAGATTCCGCTCGTCGACTGCAGCAGGATGTCCTGTTCCCTTTCGGCATTACCGGCCTGAGCTTGACACCCTATACTGCGGTACTGAGAACTTCCAGCCTCTAATGTGGTCTGGGATTTGTGACGACCTACTGGGTAAAGCTGAATCGTTGGCTATTGACATCCAAATATACTTTCGCTATTCCCTTTTTCTCGACCTTCTGCCGTACAAAATGAGCGCGCTGCAAACTCTCTCACTGGTATTGCCGGATTCGACCGGCAGAAGACCTGACATCAACGAATATCCCCACATCAACCGCCTGCATTTGGGTGACCGCAAGGCCGTATTTAAACAGCCCGCTCGACGGTGCAAGCTGCGATCAATTCCTCGAGACATTCAAGACACCATACAGGTTAAGCCAAACGAAGGGTTGTATGCGCTCTCAGGGCCATTGCCACTTTCGCTGGCCTTGAGTCTAGCTCGGGAGAAAATTAAGCGGGAAATAGACGCTTGGAACGAAATCGAGAGGGGATTTTTGGATGACGGTCCGTCAGTTAACCTTGCCAGGCCATTCCTTAAAGTTGGCCAATTACCAGTCATTGTTCAAACATTCGTCGAACGTCAAAAGGATGGAACCTGGACAGAGGTGTGCGGGGAGAGACAGTTTATCCAAAGATGGCCAGGAACAGCAATGTCCGGGCGATATATTCCCGTCGCGGAGAGGCCAGATCCAGAACTCGTCCGAGTGAATGATCTAGATGGCGACTTTGAGGTGACCTATCTAGAGAACTGGGAGGCTCTGGTACGCGAAGAAAACTTGGCGTGAGATTTCATGTTTCTCCGTATTATATTAGTTTACTCGGTAATTGTGAGATATTAGATCGTTTGCTTCTTCCCTGTGTTCTAATGAGCCGCGCCAGGCAATACAAAATCACACTGCCGGCGTAAACCCAGATCTCCTGGCATCCCGTAATTTACTTCATGTCTTTAAGCAGAATTAACTAGGGACTTCTACAAACGGCCCGACATCGATAAAGCGAAGAACCTTTCAGCGGAAAGCACTTCTTCCATGGGCTCAGCTTTTGGCTTTTTGCGAACTGCCCTTGAGTCAGATCGGCTATCATGAACCATTGCAAGTATGTTTCACCAAGAACATGCGCCGACGGTACGGATCATACATAGCCATCGAGAAAAACTAGCTTCACTGGCGAAGTCTACCTACTTCAGGCGTTCGCCTGCTCTGGCGTCGTCCGATGCAGCAAAAGGTAGAGCCCAAATGCGGCCTAGCGTCAGTGCAGTTCTGGCCCGCCTAGGACCCGCAGCCTGCATATTCGCACCGCTCCAGGCTATCGGCGTTCATGCCACCAGTAGAAGCTCATGCCAAACGCCGCCCTCTACATCCGTTTCGATCCAAACACGTCGCGCGCTTCCTCGGCAGCGATTGGTTCTCCAGCTCTCGCTTGAAACGACGACAGCGCAGGCGCCTGGATAGAGCTACTAGTGCGACGGAGGCAGAGCGCATCGTCGGCAACAGCTCGACTCTGGCACAAGGGCCATGGCGAGCGTCGACGACATCTTCAAGGTAAGTCAGCATCATGGCGGTGCAGCATTTCATGTTGCAGTAGCCAGCTCCTGACCGTGGCTACAGAGCGCCGGGGTCTCTAGCAAACGAAAGCTCGAAACCATCAAAGACCCAAGTCCGTTCCCGCGTCTCCCAACTGCCCGACCGTCCTAACCAACACCTCTAGACGAGATATACAAGTCCAGCAAGCTCAGCGCCAATGGCTCCAGCCGCCGTGCCCATGTCGACGATGACGCCGACGACGTCGAAGCTGGCCCTGCTGGTCCCGACGATGGCGACTTTGGCCCCGACATGCCACCGCAGGATGGGGACGACGAAGGCGACGACGAGGAAGGTCGCTTTTTCGGCGGCGGCATCACAAAGCAAGAGTCGCAGATCCTCGACTATGTAGAAGGTGCCGGCGACGCAGACAAGTCTCTCGACAAGATCGACATTGGGTGGCTTCGCAAAACAGCCCAAAACTTTGAGAAGCGCATCACCAAAAACGCCGAGCTGCGCGCCAAGTACGAGAGCGACCCGCAAAAGTTTATCAGCAGTGAAGCCGATCTCGACGGAGACATCAAGGGGTTGTCTATTCTGTCTGAGCACCCGGAGCTGTACCAGGAGTTTGTCAAGCTGGGGTGCGCCACCAATCTGGTCGGCCTGCTCGCCCACGAGAACACAGACATCGCCATCGACGCCATGGAGATTATTGGGGAGCTCACGGATGAGGATGTGGCTGCTGAAGACGAAGACTGGAACACGCTGTCTGATGCCCTCATTGATTCCGATCTTGTCGGCCTGCTCGTCTCCAACTTTTCCCGCCTCAACGAAGACGACGAGGCTGACCGGAACGGCGTGTACTATGCACTGGGAATATTGGAGAATCTCTGCTCGCGGGCCCCGACGGCGACACGCATCGGCCAAGAAGACAGCTTGCTTAAGTGGTTACTGCAGCGCATCCAGCGCAAAGAGTCTACCGTCTCCCAAAACAAGCAATACGCCGCTGAGATGCTTGCCGTTCTATCACAATCCTCGGCCGAAACGCGCCATCAGATTGTCTCCCAGGACGCTGTCGACATCATGCTCCAGCTTGTCGCGCCCTACCGAAGGCGTGATCCGGACGGGAGTGGCGAGGAGGAAGAGTACATGGAGAATTTATTCGAGGCTCTGACGTGCTTGGTCGACGAGCCGTCCGGCAAGAGCAAATTCATCGAGGCCGAGGGCGTGGAGCTGTGTCTCATCATGCTCAAGGAGGGCAAGATGAGCAAAGCGCCCGCCCTGCGTCTCGTGGATCACGCCGCCGGGGGCAGCGCCGGCGCCGACGTTTGCGCCAAGCTGGTAGAGGCGGGCGGCCTCAAAGGCATCTTCACCCTCTTTGGCAAAACTCAGGACCATCGCCTCCTGGTCCACATTCTCGGCATCTTCGCTTCGATGCTGCGGCTGCTGCCTGCCAACTCGGCTGAGCGGATACGCACGCTGGCCAAATTTGTCGAGAAAGACTACAGCAAGGTCACGAAACTGGTCAAGCTGCATCAGGAGTACAGCGCTCGCGTGAAGCGAGCCGAGGAAGACGCCCGTGCCGCCCCCGCAGAGGACGCCGACGAAGCTGCCGTGGAGCTGCTCTCGCGGCGGCTGGATGCCGGGCTCTTCACCTTGCAGCAGATAGACGCATCGCTGGCGTGGCTGGTGGCCGAGGATGGCGGCGCGGGCAAGAGAATCAAGAAGCTCCTGGCCGAGCGCGACGAGGATCTCGCCGCCATTGCTGCAACGATCAAAGAGCAACGTGAAGGGTTGGATACCACCGAGGAGGACAGTCGGGATATGAGTGATATGTTAGGTACACTATTAGACTTCCTGCGGTAGGCTGCCGCACAGCCAGTCTTTGTACACCAATCTGTAGTCATAAAAACAAAGGTCTAGCCTACTACCCGCTGCCCACCCTCGCGATTCTGCTCGAAGGTGACTCGCCAAAATGGCTCTTTCGCGACCGTATCCGCACAGCTATGCATAACCCAAACGCCTACGCTCAAGCCTTGGACGGTGGCACCGGCTTGACCTCAAAGACGGCGCTGAGCAGGTTCTTGACGACAGTTGCCTGGCCCTTCTGGCCGGCTTCCCGGATGCTCTTGATCTGCGAGTCGGCTCCCTTAGAGGCTTCATCCTCGGCCTCCTTGTTGCCTTTGCTGTGCTGCGTGGGGTCAGCTAAGTGATCTCTCTGTCCCGCCGCGTTGATCTTCCACTGGTATACAGGCTCGGAATCGAAGCGGTGCGTCGAAATGGGGAAAGGTCATCGTACCTCGGACTCGAACTTCTTGAACTCGTCATCCTTCTTGGTCTTGTACTCGGCTATCTCCTTCTTTGCCTCATCGCGGGCCTCCTTGACGCGCTTCGTGCGGACTACATCGGCGCTTTAACATCGGTGTCCGGGTGCCGACTGCTCCTTCGTCGTGAGGGGGAGGGAATACTCACACTCGCGGGCTGCACGAGGTTAGCTGACCACCGACCCGACACAACAGGAGAGCATCCTACGTTACCTTTCTGCACAATCTTGGAAGCCTCTCGCTCGGCCTGCACGGAGGGCAATTAGTTCTCTGGCTGCACAGGCGGACCACGGGTAGTTGGAGCTGGGTGCGGACGCACATCGAGGAGCGTCTGGATGCCCGCCGAGTTCTGGGCCGACTGCGTCCCTGTTAGCGACCTCTACAAGCCGGAGCAGACGCGATGTCGACGGACCATGATGGGCGGAGGCAGGGGTGGTTTCGATGACTTCGTGCGCAAGGGTCGGGTTGGAAGTCGAAGGACGGTGGATGGATGGGCGAGCGGTGGTGAGGTGCAGCGTTGACGACCGACGACAGCGGCTCGTTGGTGAGGTAATGCGGCAGAGCGGGTGCTAGCTACCGGTACTTCCAGGGTGGCAGGGAGCACGGCCAAGTGACGCGTACCTCGCTGTGTTCCGGCGCATCAGCATCCGACCCCACCATGCAGGGAAGCTATCAGTCCATCGCAAACCGCAAAAGCTCACGATGCCTCGACATTTTCCCCCATTCTCGACCTGAAGCGCCGCAGTCCCTCCACGACGCAGACTGCACAACACACGAGGCACGCACTGCCTCGGACTGTCAGCGTCTAGTCTGTCATTCAATTGAGAGCCCGCCCTCGTTCCAAGCAGCCCAACCCGATAAACTCGACCGAAGAACTCGTCCCAGAACCGAGATCACGGCTACCACCGCCGCCATGTCGCGCGCTTCCAAGCTCACCCTCTTGGGGACGTCACTCTTCGCAGGCGCGACGATCGTTGTTGTCCACTTCCAGCAAAAACTTGAGAAAGCCGTACGCCCCTCTGAAACACAACGCTGTCCACGAGAAAGAAGATCAAATAGGCTAACAGCCAGCAGGCCATGCATGAGGGCGTCGTCCGTGACATGGAGCAACAGCGCGTCAAGCGCGAGCGTCAGCTCGACTTCGACATGCAGCGCGAGCTCGAGGCCGAGTACAAGCGTTATCAGACGGTCCGTGATTCCACGTCAGAAGCCGACGCCAAAGCCCCTGCGCCGAGATAGCACTGCTTGGAAACTCTTCACCTCTACCATCTGTATCATATCCTGTACAACACACCTTCACCGGCACATCAAGTTGTCTTGCACCTGTATATTATCCTAATGTTGGTACAAATCGCCGCCGGAGCAGGCGACATAGCCGTGACAACGGAAAAGCTAGCAAGAGCATGCACAGCCATCCCTCATACATACATATGCCATCTCCCCAGAACCCGCAATCTCCTCACCAAGCTTTAAAATACCAATTCATTTTCTTGACCTCTCTTGGTCACTCGCGTGCCCCTCCGTTCTACCCCTATCGGACGGATGCGCCGGATCGATCCGTAAACATTCTTGCTGCGATGTTCATGGACTGCAGTTCCTGGAACAGCAGCTTGGCGGCGTAGGGAATGTGGATTTGAGCAATCTTGGTCTTGTTCTTGCATGGTCGGCATTCGAACGACTGCTTGGATAGATTTCTGCGTGTCATGTTAGCATCCGTGTACGCTAGGCTCCAGGTTAGGAAACTTACGCAATCGGCGTCATGAGTCCGCAGATCTCGCAAATGTGGACTCGGAAAGGGTCTGAGACCTCGAACAGACGCTCCTTCAAGAAAGCCGCCGCACCGTGAGCAATCATGCAATCACGCTCCATTTCTCCGAAACGGAGACCACCGTCTCTCGCACGACCCTCGACGGGCTGTCTCGTCATGATCTGCACCGGGCCGCGGGCTCGCGCGTGGATCTTGTCGTCCACCATATGACGCAGCCGCTGATAGTATGTCGGCCCAAAGAAGACCTGCGCCCTCAACTTGCGGCCGGTGTGTCCGTTGTACATAATCTCGAAGCCACGCGACTGATATCCGTGCTTCCGCAGTAGCTCCGACACCGAGTCCACCGTCACGTCTGTGAACGGCGTCGCATCACCCTCCATGCCCTCAAGCGTGGAAACTTTACTAAGGAGACATTCGATCAAGTGAGCAATAGTCATTCGAGATGGAATAGCGTGAGGGTTGATGATGATGTCGGGCGTGATGCCCTCTCTTGTAAAGGGCATGTCCTCTTGTCGGTACGTCACACCGATAGTACCCTTTTGACCGTGACGAGACGCAAATTTGTCTCCGATCTGAGGGATCTTGGTGGTTCGCACCCGCACCTTGACGTACTTGACATTGTCCGCGTTGACGGTGACCACGACGGAGTCGATGATGCCGTTCTCGGTGCTTCGCAGCGGGGTGGAGATGTCACGTCGCTGGTGCACACTCGTTCGCGTGCCCAGGTCCTGGCTCTCCTGGTCAATCGGCGCCGTCTTGCCAATAATGATGTCTTCTCCAGACACTCGGACGCCGGGCGCGACGATGCCGTCCTCGTCGAGCTTGTCATACGTGCCGTGCTTCAGGCGAAGCGTGCTCTGGTGGAACGGCTTCTCAAACACCTCAGTGTAGTTGAGACCGACCTTCTTCTCTTGATCAGAGTACGAGCGGAAGAACAAGCTTCGGAAGAGGCCTCTGTCGATGCTGCTTTGATTCATGATGACGGAGTCTTCTTGGTTGTAGCCCGAATAGCAAGAAATCGCCACTATCGCGTTCTGGCCAGCGGGCAATTCTCGGAACTTGAGGAACTCCATGGATCGGGTTGTCGCGAGCGGCTTCTGCGGGTAGTACAAGATATTGGACATGGTGTCCATACGTCGGGCATAGTTGGTGAGGAAGAAACCCATGGCCTGCTTACCCATGGCAGACTGGTAGGTGTTACGAGGGGACTGGAAGGAATGTTAAACAACTTGCCCACTAAACAACGGGGAGAAGACAAGAAAACTTACCTGGTTGTGGTCAGGGAATGGAATGATGCTGGCGCAGATGCCCAGGATCATGCTGGGATGGATCTCGCAGTGTGTGTACATATGCGTCGTGGGGTTTGTCTTCGTCTTTAGTCGCTTGTTAAGGTCGTCGCCGGGGTCTTCGTCCAACGCGATGCCTGCCTTCTGAAGACGGTAGAGCTCCAAGTCTTCAGGAGTCATGCAAATCATCGATGTTTCTTCCTCCTCGGCATCCAAATACTCGACAGCTCCCGCACGGATGAGACCTTCCCAGCCAATCTTCATGGAGGGATCCTCTGGAGGCTCAGACTGCTCCTTGGCAAGCTTGTTTACCAGCTCCTTGGTCAACACCAGGTGGCCCTTGTACAATCCAGCATCCGGGTCATCTTCTTGCTGTACGGTGAAGCAAGGCCGCATAACTCGTCCGGCATCAGAGAAGATCTTGAACTCTTGATCCCTGATCTCTCTAATTAGGGACACCTCAAATTGCAGGTAAGACTTTCGTCGTGTGTCCAGCACCTGATTGACGAGGTGCTTCGGATCCTGGTGCACGCCAACCCAGACTCCGTTGACGAAGATCTTCGTAGCATGCGGATATCTCAGGGGTTCGTACTCCTCTACCACCTCCATACCTCGATTGATCATGAACTCGATCAGAGGCTCAGATGGAGAGCCAACGCTCACGTAGCACATCAAAGACAAGTTCTTGACCAAACCACAAGCTTGTCCTTCGGGGGTTTCAGCCGGACAGACAAGACCCCAGTGCGTGTTGTGCAGCTGTCGAGGCTTGGCGAGCTTTCCGTCTCGGCCAATCGGAGTATTGGTGCGTCGCAAATGCGACAAGGTGGACGCAAAGGTGTAGCGGTTGAGCACCTGGGAGACACCAGCAGTTGAGCTCATGGCCTTCTTCTGATCACCCCAGTTGCCCGTGGCGAGTGAGTACTTCAAGCCGTTGGACAGCGTTCCAGGCTTGATGCCCACGGCCAGATTGAAGTGTCGGTTACCCTCCACGCATCGCCTTAGGTAGTTAGAGAGCTCAGTGTTCATCCGGCGAATGATGCCGCGGAAAAGCTTCGCCAACAGGGGACCTGCAAGATCGAGTCGCTTCTTGCCGAAGTGATCACGATCATCAGGTTCCCGTCGTCCAAGGGCACACTGCAGAAGCTTATGGACCATGTAGCCGAGGAAAAAGGCCTTTCTGGTCTCACTGCCCTCTGACTGGGAAATGTGAGGCAAGGTCTCCTTTTGGAGGATGTCCTTGGCCACGCGAACTCGTTTCTCACGCCCCAAGCCAGCCTGGTCTCGATTTCCGCGCTTGCCAATGAAATCGAGCGCCACCTCGCGGTCCTGGACGCAGAACGCCTCTTCAATACAGGGCCGGAGCATTTCCAGCATCTGGCTATCCTTGCGGTCGTAGCAAATGTGGTTCAGGATGTCTTCGTCAGAAACGACACCCAACGCTCGGAAAACGATGGCCACAGGAAGGTCTGACTTGACAAAAGGAAGGGTCGTGTGGATGGTCTGGCCGAAGCCTCCGCGAGCAGAGTCGCCCTTGCCATACAGCTTCAGCATGAGACTGGAAATGAGTCGCGATCCCTTCTCGAGAGCACTCCTGATCTCGGCGGTATAGGTGTATGGGCTCGGCTGAGCCTTCTTGAAGACCTGGACAATGTTCGCAGCCGAGCGTTCCTGGGCGATCAAGACCTTTTCGCTGCCGTTGATGACGAAGTAACCACCCTGGTCGTAGGGACACTCGTTGACAAGGAACAAATTCTCGTCCGTCTCGCGGCTGAGATGGCAAATCTTGGACTTGACCATGATGGGCAACTTTCCGACGAACACCATGTTCTTCCAGTCTGCAGACTTGTTGGGGTCGTCATCCTCGCCGCTCTCCTCTTGCTCCCAAACCAGCTTCGTCGGAGCCTCGCCGGTCTTGGCGTACTCTGCATGCTGGGCCTCGTCCATCTCGTGCAACGGAACCTCTTTCTCGACAGCGGCCGATACCTTCTTCGTAATGTTGATGTACAGAGGACTGGCGTAGGTCAAGTTGCGATCTCGGCACTCGTACGGCAGCAGTGACGTGACGGTACCATCCGTCTCCGATATCGTCGGACGGGAGACCATGACCGTGCCAAACTTGATCTCATATCGTCGCAAGGCAATCTTCATGCCTGGCGGCGAGGGCGGGTTGGGCTGGTCGAGAGTAATGGTCGAGTACTCGTTCACCAAGTCCTGGATAGTGGTCTGGGTGAACTCGTCGAAAGAGTCAGTCTGCTGCGAGACAAGACCCTTCGTCTCGAAGAATGACGAGATGACGGTCCAGCAGTCCTCGGGCGTGATGCCCTCCTCCTCCTCTCCATAGTTCTCGTAGTCGTACTCATCTTCGTAGTCGGCCATGATGGGCGTCGGGGGCTCGCGGCGAGCGTCTGTCGACTATTGAGCAGCACGCAAGATGTATCGAGTCGGTTCGTCGATCCTGCTCCGGGGGCAGTCTCTGCTGCCGGTTCGCGAGGACAGGTGCTGGTCGCCGAACGGTGGTCGCGAAGGCTCTCGCTGAGAAATCGGGGCGGGTCAGTGCTGGGCCTGGCGCCTGTGGCACCGCGTTGGCATCGGCGAGCGCAGCTCAGCAGATGAGCGACGGCGTGTACGCAGATGTCTGGCGGGCTGGCGACGGGCGAGCGATGGAGCGTCAAGGCTCGAGGGTGGTGAGTTTGTTGGTGATGCAGAGTTCACTGCAAAGGAGGAGCGCCACCAAAGCGCAAGAAGTGCTCTGCCTTCACGCGCCTGCACGAGAGAAAACCACTAAACCGAATTGGGGATGGCGCGGTCTCTCTGCGGCTGATTACCAAAGCCTCCTGCGATGCCTGGGAGTGGAGCCAATTAGGTACGAGTACTCGTAGGTGCAGGTGCCCCGTATGCTTACTCGTAACTTAACTCGTGCGGGTCGGTTCTGGTTCCCTCGAAGCCTTCGTCGAGCTTCAGGAATGATTGAGCATTTCAACTCCAGCAGCATGGGGAAAGTGTGAAGCGTTCTCTCCCGCCGTGCGACCCAGAATGATGCATCTTTAGTTCTGTCCTAAGCTTTGATTCTTCACTGTAGTATCGGGTGCATCGCCTGCTACCTTGTGCTTGGTAGACACTTGCTTGGTGCCCATGATGCCTTCATGAAGTGCTGAACCATTCCCCGTCGCCTCTCCTGACTGGGTAGTCCGAGCGCTTCCTGTGTGAGTATAATCTACTATAGCTGCGTCACTGTTTCTTTATTACTGGTTCGCCTTTTCGATGCTCTCTACGCGTGCATTAGTGCTTCGCAGTCACCAAGGCGACTGTTCTCGCGCGTCACGCGGATACTCCAGCGCTTTAACTTGACGAACCTGCCAACTCAGTGCCTGCAACGTTAACAGGTTCACCATCGAAGTGTAACGCATTCTCGCTCTCGCGGCCCGTCTTTCCGCTTGCCAACATCCATCGGACCGACTCTAGTTTCAGTTGCAAGCCCAGCCATTCCCATCCCAGCACTTGTTCCCCGCGTTTCCCTCAATGCAAAGCCGATCCCTCCCTACCCTTATTTTAGTCGGCCAGACCCTACCTCAGACAGCGAATACCTTCTCCGAGGGAGCCAGAAAGGGTGTGCTCGGCAGGTTTCGTGACCCTCTTTTGCTCCCTTGGGTTAAAGAGTTTGCGGCTACGCGGCGCGACACTCCGGTTGTAATCCCCTCGCGACGAAGACAACTACAGTCTGTGAGAATGAGAGCGGCCACAACTTCTACATACGATCTAGTTACGGACTTGGGAGGCTGGGTGTCACGAATGATCTCGGCAAATGCTCGTGTAGCTCTCAAGACAGGGTGGTCAGGGGAGATATTCATCTATAAAAGCGCAGTAAAGTCTAGGCTGAGTCTATCTAGTGCGACAATAATCCTCGTCAGGATCCCAAAGCCTCCACGGGGTTTTCTCAGAATTATCATCACATGCCCATCTCTTAGCCATGCGCGTCACAATCAACGCTCTCCTCGTCGCCGGACTCTCCCCAGCCTCAAGTTCACGTCTGGCAGCGTCGCAGGCATGATATTGGTAGTGCAGTCCACCAACACGGGAGGTGACCTCGCCAATAACCACTTCGACCTGATGATGCCCGGCGGCGGCGTCGGAATCAACGATGGTTGCACACCAGAGTTTGGCAGCATTCCGGGCGACCGCTGGGGCGGCGTCTCATCGCGAGACCAATGCTGGCAGATGCCACAGAGGCTCCAAGCCGGATGCTTCTGGCGATTCGATTGGTTCCAGAACGCAGACAACCCTAACTTTGATTTTTGGCAGGTCCGTTGCCCGGCCCAGCTTACTGCAATTACTGGCTGCGTGAGAGGGGATGATGCGAATTTCCCGGCGGCGCCGGAATGGTGAAGCGTCGACCGCGCTGTGCGTTGTTGAAGGATTTGTGGCACTCTTTGTCGTTGAAGCTGTTGCAATGTTTTCGTACTTGTTTTGATCGTCGCTCATTCATCGTAAATTAGTCGTCCAGTTCAATAGTCGCCCGTTAAAACTGGCAGATTCCGCCAACATCGTCGTCCATGGTCCATGACCCAGCGAGGCCCTTGATGGCCACATTCTCCTTTTCCACCACGACAACCTGTTCAGGCTTCCCGAAAAGCAGGTCCGCGCGGTGATCGCCACCCATCTTGCGCTTCATGAAGCGCTTAGTCCATTCCTCGATGGCCGACTCGCCTGTCTCGTCCCGCGCCTGCTTGAGGAACGGAATCAGCGCCGTGCCGCCGGTGCCCCGATGCACGCGATCATTCGTCTGCTTGGATGCCGTTGCCAGGTTGACGCGCATCTTCGCCACGGGCTCCCGGCTCCGCTCCCGACTGCGTGCACGCGCCTCGCGCGACGGGTTGATGATGTACCGCGTGACGATGGCAATGTGCTTGTCGCGGAAAGAGCTCAGCATGGCCAGGCACGCGTCGTACGCCAGACACAGGTCGCGGTCTGACTGGTGCGCCTCGACGTAGTCTCGGATGTTGGCCACGCGTGATACGTCGTCGAGGAAGCGTGCGTGCGGGCCAGGCATGTACTGGCGCATGTCCTGGATGAAGTTGTGCTTTCTTTTCGCGTCGGAAGCGGCAGCAGCGTCCTCTCGCGTCTCGCCTGTAGGCCGGTGGTGGATGCCGAGTGCGATGTCAAAGAATTGGATCAGACTGCTCTGCGCGTTGCTGCCGCCGCTGTATTGGCGGTGCGTCTCGTTGCCAGATCCGTCTTCATAAATGACGCCGTCGGGCAGACCGGCCTCAGCCATGTTCTTGCTGCCGGCTAGGAAGGGCCGGATGCGGTGATAGAAGATGGTAGGATCACAGCTCTCGTGCATGCGTTGCAGGATGAGCGTCAGGTCCGTCAACAGCTCCGCAAAGGCGCGAAGGCAACGAGTAACGGTGTCGGCGTCGTCCTGGCGCGCGGCGCTCATGGCTGTGAGCATGAGCGGGAGGATGGGCGCGCCGCGGGCCTCGATGGCCACTGAGACCAGGTAGAACCACGACTCATCGATGGAGCCGGTGAAGGTGTTGAGCGTGGCGAGGTTCTCGAGATTGTCGATTTCCTCGTCGAAGAACAGCGGCTTGTAGTTCCACAGGCAGACGGCGGCATAGGTGGCCACGGGAGGCAGCTCGAGGCGCGCGGATATCTCGAGCAGTGGTACGGAGATGGGCGGCGGTAAACGGTCCGCCGGCGAGTCGCCGCCCCAGATGTAGGCGTGAGCGATGAAGCACAGCAGCGAGTACGCGCGGCGCCACTCAGCGTCGTGCTCCAGGCCGACGGTGGACAGCACCGGCATGCGGTCGACGACGCCGCGCAGGCGCCGGCTGAGGATCTGGGCCTGAAGGTTTGCGGCAACGGCCTCCCACTTGTTGTAGTACGGGTCCGGGAGCCGGGTCAAGGGGAGCGTTTCGGGCAGGAAACCATTCGTCGCCGAGAGCCCGTAGTCCTCGAGGACGGGGATTGGGGACAGCATGATGGGCGGGAGCAGCAGCCCTGCTGATAGCGGCGACAACGACAAAGTTGGGGACTCGAAATCAAAGTTGGGGGAACAAAGTCGAGGTTTCTTGCTGGTGCGAAAAGTGACTGGAGTGGCGTGAGCGGGTGGAGCGGACGCGGTAGTGCGGGAATCCTGCGCTATTATAAATTTATAGTCTCGGGGCGGCTTTGAAATCGGAGGGCAACTAGCCGGCAGAACTCGGACATTTCGGGTTCGGGAAACACGGAGCCGCCTCCTTGTCATCAGCCCATCGATGGCGATGGGCGGTGACCTCGACTGGACGCTGGGATAGAGTGGTTGGGAAACGGTCGCCTGCCCCCGGAGATTGATTCCAAGGCAGCTGCGGCTACAGATAGGCTGTTGAGTTGTCGCGAAACTTGCTCAGCTCGCGGACAGTCGCGTTGTCGATTCGCACTTGTAAATATGCCAATACTTTGACAGCGCGAGCGTTCAATTGATTGCGCTAGAGAGATGGCAAGCACAGTCATGAGTCTCCGCAGAGCCTTGAATAACCCAACATTGCTTTTGAAGATGCTTTTTTGGCAATGTTTCATGCGCGGGGTAGGGATGAGGACCGCCACAAGCTCCATGTTGAATATTGTTACTGTCGCTCATTTTCGTAGTACGAAGAGATATATTTTAAGATACGCATGATTGTTTCATAAACCAGAGGCTCGAGTATCGCAGAGCGAAACATTATCTCTTCGGTCGATATAGGGTACCTCAAGCTGATCGCCGCAGGAGGTAGACTACGGTATGGAAATATCATCTTCTGTGTTATCTAGGGTTAACAAGCAATGCAAAAAGAGAAAAGCAGTCATAAACTATGGGCCTTTACTTTGCCCATTTTTGGCGTTTGTCTAATGCAGTGGCTGATGGGCTGAAGTTCTCGTTGCGCCCTACAAAAGGAATGTGTTTGCACTTGCAACGCGATAAAGACTGCCAGTTGGTCACCAATGCAAAGTCTCGTCACCTTTTACTCGCCCTTCCCTCTAGGCTCGAGTCGAATAAAACTCGAAGCATCGGGAGCACGGGCGCGGTGAGATTTGTCAGGCGGATACCGACAATTGCTAAGAAACATCACGACGGCGGCCACACACCGCGAGAGAACAGTGTCATGGGCTATATTGATGCGGGGAAGAGCTTGAATAGAGGCTACCAAGGAATGAAGGCAAAGTGGCGAGAAACTAGGGAATATAAAAGGAACAGATTTATGTGTCTGGTGTATGCGTCATCAAGTCTTGTTGCGTTAGGTACGGCACGCCAGCGAAGGTGAGTTCTCCACGGGCAGCTAATTATACGCTAACACCGAAATGACTTCAAGTGTTGCTGTGCTGGTGGCATACTGAAAGTAGGCTTGAGTTGCCGACAACTGGCCTCGAAGGGTCGGCATATGCATAAACATGTAAGTTATTGGCCGTAATGTGCCGCGAAAGCTCTACGGGCTTGGAAAGGTGTAGCTATGCAATCCGTGACCGGCGTCGCACCCGCAGAGTGTCCGTGTGAGGGGCGCCTTCGCGGCGTCGTGTCACTGGACCCCACCTCCACTATCGTCAACACGCAGCACCGAACACCACCAAGCTTCTCGACACCGGCGCTTCAAGCACGCTTCTCGCGCGTCGCACACCCAGACGCCATCGGCTCGCCGCCGTGGCTCCTCCGCGACGATGCCCGTCCCGCAGCATGTCTTGAACTGGCTGTACAGCGTCCTGACGAGCGTACGTTTGCCCCGCCAGCTGTCGTCACCATCATGCTAACGCTGGGCGCTCTCCGCAGGAATACCACGACGTCAACCGGACGTACAGCGACGTCGCTCGCGCGCTGGGCCGCTTCTCGACGCTCGCGCCCCGGACCGATGTTCACAGTACGTGCCCGTCTTGCTGCCCTCGAGCTCACGACCGCTGACGTCGTTCATCCGCAGCCTTCCCCAACGGCACCAGCGCGCTGCTGCTGCATATATCGGGCACGCTGCCCGTCGTCTTCCGTGGCAGCACCTACAGGTTCCCGCTGTCGATATGGGTGCCGCACGCGTACCCGCGCGAGCCCCCGCTCGTCTATGTGACGCCGACCGAGACCATGATGGTGCGCCCGGGGCAGCACGTCGACCCCCAGGGCCAAGTCTACCATCCTTACCTCGTGAGGTGGTCCGAGTTTTGGGATGTTGGTTTCCCTTAGCTCGAGGTGCCGTCAATGTCTGCTGACTGTCTTCGACATGTAGAAATCGACACTGGAGGACTTCCTCACCGTCCTCTCCGACGTCTTCGCCAAGGAGCCCCCAGTCATCTCACGGCAGGCTCAACGACCGGCCCAAAGACCTCTATCGACTCAGACGCCTCCTCCATTGCCTCCCCTGCCCCCGGAGATGTCTGCGAGCCCAACTTCGGCGAGCCAGCCTCCACGGAGCTCGACCGAGTCCCGCCCTCCGCCACCGCCGCCCAAGCCATATCACGACCCTCGCTCGCCGGCCTCCATTTCTCCGCCCTCTCGCACGCCCTCGCTCGCCGGCCCTTCGCAATCATCCATACAATCACGTTACGAATCAGCACCTCCTCTGCCACTTGCTTATGCGCCAAGACAGCCGGGCCAGCAGATGCCACAACCTCAACCTCAGCCCCAACCACAGCAACACCCACATCACCTCCCTCAGCATGTTCCGTCGCCTCCTCATTCTTCCATTCCTCAGACACAAGCCCTATCGTACGGGTCACAGCAGCCACCGGCATACCCTCCCCAGGGACAGTGGCAGCCTCAGGGGCCGCCTCCAACCTGGAACGGAACAGCAGCAACAATACCACAAGCCCACCCCGCGCCCCCGCCCCCGAATATCTTGGACGAACCCCTGACATTAGAGGTTCCTGCGCAGTCAGTCGTGGCTGCACCCCCTATTCCTCCAAACCCCGAGAAGGACGCACTGCTGCGTCAGCTAGCCCAGACGCTGGCGGTCGTTCGGCAGCGCAGCCGGCAGCAGAATGAGTCCAGCATGGCCGGTCTCCGGGCGCAGCGCACCGCCATGCAATCGGCAGTGTCGGTCTTGCAATCTGAAACGAGTCAACTCACACAGCTATCCAATGTGCTGTCTTCCAACGCAAACATCCTCCACGAAGCCCTCCACAAGGCTGATGGCGTCATCGAAGGCTCCAAGAACCACCCTCCCACGGACATTGATGAGCTACTGGTGGCGCCGACGGTGGTGTCGAACCAGCTCTACTCGCTGGTGGCGGAGGAGCGGGCCTTGGGGGACGCAATCTTCATGCTGGGACGGGCGGTTGAGCGCGGCCGTATCTCACCGGCAGTATTTGCCAAGATGACACGATCGCTCGCGCGGGAGTGGTACTTGAAGAAGGCTCTCGTGAGGAAGATTGGACAGGGCATGGGCATGGCGCCATAATGCCGGTTAAAGGGGCGTGGTGGAGAGAGGGTTTGTGGCGACGAGAAAGGCAGGACCATGCGAAGCAAACGTTGATATTGTCCGCGGCTCGTCTGCAGTCGGCCGCTTTCCACTTATAGAGATGAAGGACAAGATCCTGGCTGTCCTGACATTGTTTGCTGTGCGTCGAGCCTGTCAGTCTCGAGAAATTGCATTGTCGAAGTGTATCGGAGCTTCAGCTGGGGACGCGGCGTAGGCATGGGCATGAGGCGGCAACCCGGAACCGGCATGCAGAGCCCGAGACGACATGCCCTCTTGTTGTCTCTCGGCAGCAGCCATCCAAAGACAGCCCGGCATATGCCGCGTTGACCGGGGTGCATGCAGGCACACGCCGGGCCGCGGAGGAGACAGGCGTCAGCACCATCCCCAGCACCCGTCATCCTACAGCACAGCACAGGCGCGTTCCACAAGGCTGACCAAGACCCTGCCGGCGTTCATAAGCGACAAGGTTTCCGCGGTATAATACTAGTATGCAAGCCGCCCGGGTGGAGGTGGCGGATGGGTGGTGGTGGACCTTGCCGTGCTGCGGGGCCGCCCCGGCGCCGTGTCTCAAGAACAATGCTAAGGCCGCCGGGCGGGGCCCGCAGGACAATACCAAAACCCGGCCGGCGTCGGCCCGCCAAGCTGTCCATTGTTGCCCGCGCATCACCCGTCAGCACAGCGAGCGTAAAGCGCTGCCTGTAGCCGTGGTGGTGTGGTAGTATGCGCTGCCTGTTGGCGACAATGACACTCGGGCTATTCTTGTGGGCGAGTGAGGCCGGGCGATTCCGAGGACAATCGCGGCGGAAGGCCCGGCGATGCAGGCCTCGTCGGTTCGATGGCTTCCTTTGCCGTCGCTTGGGCCTTATATCGTTGGTGTCGTCTTCGTCTCTTCATCTCTACCGTTGGGCAGACCTTCATCTTCAACTCTCGCGTTGCACCCGTCTCGCCGTGTTACACGCTGTGACCCGGATATCCTTCCTTCGGGAGCCTGTCCAAGCAATAGAACACCTGGCAACTACACACAACTCAAGATAGCTCCAGAAATCGGCAACAGCTTCGACCGAGCAGCATGCTGCCCAAGATTGACCCGTCAGCCTACCCGAGGCACTTCGACCCGCTCACGCAGAGCGTCAGCTTTCTCGGCCCCGATGCCAAGACGCCGATGGCCGTGCCCATCCCGGCCATCAACGCTTACAGCGACATGGCCGTCAGCGTCACCATCAACTACAGCATCCAGATCGGCGCCTGTCTGATCATGCTGCTCGCCATTCTTGCCGTCACCACCCCGTCGTCGAAGCTGCGCCGGCCGTCCGCCCTGCTGCACATGCTCGCTCTTGCTGTCGCCATAATCCGCAACAGTCTGCTCGTGGCCTACTTTCTATCCCCGGTCGTCCATTTCTACCAGCTATTTTCGCACGACTTCTCTTCCGTGCCGCAGAGCTACCTGGCCACGAGCGTCGCCGGCAACACCATGTCCATAGTGCTCGTCGTCGTGGTCGAGGCCGCGCTCATGAACCAGGCGTGGACCATGGTGACGCTGTGGCCTGATCCCGCAAAGTACGGCCTTGCGTTGGCGTCACTCCTCGTCACGCTGCTGACCATCGGCTTCCGCCTCGCCTACACCATCTTCCAGAACGAGGCCGTGCTGGCTCTCACCCCGGCCATGAGCAACATGTGGGTCGTCCATGCAGCCGTCATTACCAACGCGATATCCATCTTTTGGTTTTGCGCCCTCTTCAACTTGAAGCTCGTCACGCACTTGATCCGGAATCGCGGTATCTTGCCCTCAGCAAAGACGCTGACCTCAATGGAACTACTTGTCATGACCAACGGCATCCTCATGATTGTGCCAGGTACGTACCCTTATCCTTTTAACTGTTGTGCATTCATTTCCGTCGTATAAGCAAGTTGAGTCAATGGCAACTAAAATTTTAGTCGCAGTTATCTTCGCAGGCCTTGAATGGGGCACTTTTCAAAACTTTGAAGCCGGCTCCCTCACCCTCACCTCCGTCGCCCTCATTCTACCACTCGGTACCATGGCCGCGCAGCAAATCACCCTTCGCAACGCCTCTTCCAACAATACTCGCAACGCCGTCTACTACCCCAACACTGGTTCCGGCTCGTCCGCCGCCCGCCCCCTCAACACCACTTCCAGTGGCCTGCAGGCTTTCAAGCTTCCCAGTATGAGCACTAGCTGTGGCTCCAGCCCCGGCACACGCCGAGGCTCCCTCCTGTCCAGGGGCGATCGCGGAGTCAAGGGCACCTTTACCCCCGCCGTGGACCATTTCGATCTTGAGTTGCGCCACATCGACTCTACGAGTGCGCTGGCAGCACCACGGGACCATCACGACGAGAAGGTCTAGGTGTACTTCTAGTGTCCTTGCGGCTTTTGCGAGCAAGCAAAACCTGCACGATACCGTGGCATCTCCGGATTCATGCGCTATCAGGAAAAATGAGCCCTTAACCATATTCTCTGTGATGGTCATCAAGGGATTCTCGCCATTACGAGGATGAAAAGTGGAAGTCGACTTGACTCTCCAAGCTTATGCTAACCACCATTTTCACGGTATCAATACCAAATGAATGAAAGATTTTACTTGCATGGCAACTTGACGTTTTCCCCATCAACTTCTGATAACTTAATGTGAGCATTTTGCTTAGTGCTGAACGACGCGCCCGAACAACTTTGCAATCTAAATAAATGAAATGCAACGTAGCCACTGTACCAAAAACCCGGTGTCTCTTGCAATATTATGCTTCTAAGTAACAGCAGTTTCGCAAGCAACACAAAACTGTCTCGGGTGAGCAACTACTTGAACACGCCACTGCTCTTTCGTCCCATTACCTTGTCCCTGCACAGGCTTATCAGCTGCTGAGCCCTAACCGGCTGCGGTTGCTCAAGTGCGCACTGCACCCGCGAGACGAGTATGCTGCTGCTTCGAGAAACCCACCGCCTGCTCGAGACATGACGGCTGCGACGGTGTTTGTGCGTTTCATGAAAAGAGCTCGAGTTATCAGCCTGTTTAGCGTTGGCCGCCTCAGCATTCGCGGTATCTTTGATGTTTTCCCCGTGAAAGCCCCCGCTCGGTCGTTCGCCGTCAGCAGTGTCATTCTTTTTAATTTGTGGCATGTGCATATTTTCATTTTGAAAGACTGTTTGATCCGAAGGGTAGATCAAGGATGTCTTGAACGGCGACAACGTCATGTCATACATCGCGGCGTCGTTGGTGACCCTCTCTGGCGGCACCAACTCCTTCAAATATGCTTGTGAATTATCCTTGCGCATCATGTTGGTGTTTTGCTCTTCAGTATTGCTCAAATGAGGCGATGAGAAGATGCTCCTGACGCTGTCGGTATCGAGTTTTGTATAGAAATCGTTTGAATGTTTGCCCATGGCTTTCGCCATCCGGTTCTTGCCCCAAGTCCCAGAAATCTTCCTGAAGGTTGATCGGAAGCCGTTGCCCCTTTCTTGGGCTCGTGGTTCCTCATGACTGCCAACTATCTCATGCTCATGAGTGTTAAATAGGTCAGCGCTTACAGACTTCCCATCTGCCGTTGATTGCTGGCTCAAGGACTCGAAAATGCCAATCATGTCTTGAAGTTGCGTCGCCTTATCGGGAGCGGAAGGAGTCAAATGGTTGGTCTGCTCTTCATGAGGTTTGTCATGATAGTTGCCCTGCGTATTAGGGAGCCTGATGGACTCCAGAGGACCACTAACTAGGATCGGCAGAGTTGGCTCCTGAAGCTTGCCTTCTGTGCCTCTTGGCCGTGATTTCGCGGGAGTTGGCGCCTGTCTCTTCCTTAAGACGGATAGCAGCGATGATTTTCCCGGAGGAGAAGACTCAATGCTTGTGTGAAGGCTCAAAATGGAAGGTGGTTGAGTTGTGATTCTTTCCGTCTTCGTTGAGAATTGCAAATTGCATTCTCGGACATCATGAAACGTCTCGTCGCGGTTTGGAGTAGAGAAGACTGAATCTCCAGTCGCACAACCTCCCCCCGAGCTATTCGTCACCTCATTTTGTAGAGGCGCATCCTTTGGGCTCTGCACTGGTGTCTTCGGCACCGCGGTCGACTGGCGCTTCCTCAAAGGCAGCCAGGGAGACTGGTTGCGAGTCTCGTGGGAGCTTGTTGAATGGCGAGAGCTCCACGCTGCAGTCCTTTCGAGGCTGGATTCATCGTCGGTAGCTACACTTGATGCATTGGGAAGCAATCGGCTACTTGGCTGTTTACACTGCTTGTTGCTGAGTGACGGACATGTCCTGCTGAAGGGAAGGCATTGGGAGAAGCGGTGCGGAATATGGACTTTCGACGGACTCTTTCGAAGAAGGGGCAGATCCAAACGGTCAATCGGCGATGGCGAACCAGTGCGCGCAGCATGCCGATTAGATGCATAGGGAAGTTTGTTTGTGTTGCTGATCTTTTCGTCTGAACTGAACTTGGATGTCTCTAAGTTGAAGCCGTCAGTACAAGACAAAACTCTTGTAGACTATTGCGGTAGGGCCAAACGCCTAAGGGAAGCGATTGGGTACGCACTTAGATCATCGTTTGGCGGGCGCTCTTCGAAGAATCTCTTTCTTTCGGCCACCATCGAAAATCGGCCAACGCCAGTCCTTGGACCTTTTGAGGAAGGGCTTTTGTCCAGCACACAAGGAGGTGGTACTTGTTCCGGTAGCCAATCGCTCGGCTCTTGTTCTGCGACCCTCACTGCCGGAACCAAGGACGTTGTTGATTTCGACGACACGGAAAGGGCTGGCTTCAGATTGTACCTGGGGTCCGCCACTGTCGTGTTCCTGGGTTCGCTGAACAATACCGCCGCAGGTTCGGCAAACTTGTCGGCAACGCGCGACGTGGCATGGAGAATCTCAAACTTGGAAACCAAATGGGCCAACCCTTTTCTGCTGGTTGTAGCACCGCCAATATGAAAGCGAGGGGCGCGACAGGTGACATCGGGCTGCTTGTAGCTCGAAGTTCTCGGCATGCTGAGGAATAGCGGTATGGTAGACATGTTGCGGCGTGGGAAGAATCAGGACAAAGCATGCGGCTTGGCGACTGGCTGATTTAATTCTATGAAAAAGACATCGCCGAGACACCGTGCGTGGATATCGTAGGAGAACTTGGGGCTGCCTGCCAGAGGCAGGGGATGCCATCGTTTCCAAACCAGTCATGTTGGGTGCGCCTTCAAGAAATGGTTCTGAAAAGACAGAAGGACCGTCCAGCTGACCAGCTGCACCTTCGACATCCGACTTAGGCTATGTCGATGCTTCTAACCGGCATCTTGATCTACCCGCAGCCTCAACACCATTTGACTTCTTCGACATTGACAGGCGAAAGACAGCGACGTCGAAAGCGGCGAGTATTATTCGTCTAACTGTGGACTTTAATTGATAACCCGGGTGTCCACACACCCTGCCACCCTATGCCCATTGCAGCCTGCTGTGGTCTTTTGCCCCTTGCGAAGGCTTTCCGTTCCGTATCCGACTTCTAACGTACACTCGTTCCGGCTAAAATACAGCATCTCGCGTTGGCCCGTGGTCTCGAGACCGATAATTTCGTCCAGGAGCGGATTTTTGACCACGGGAATGCCCGTGCGGATAGTCTGAGGAGTCATTTACTGCCTGTTGCATGCAAAGCGTCAGTGTCGATCGATTGTTTCGTGAATGGAGAGGGAGCGTACGGAGGCAGCAACAGCTCGCCCCAAGAGCTGGAGAGGAAAGTGACGGCAACCTAAGCAGTTGTCAGCATATGTTGTCCTATCCTATTTCACAGCAGCTGCGTCATGCGCTCACCCCAAAGATAGCAATGCTCCGTACAACAGCAGCGTTCTCGGCCGACGTGAGGGTCTCGTAGGTCGAGCCGAAGAAGCCCTTGGGCGCGCGGCGGGAGCCGGGGCCGTCGACGTACATTCGCTTGGGAGGCATTTTGAGGGAGATCGGTTGCGGCGGCTGGTGTGGCGCTGTCGGGTTTGTTGATGGCGGTTGACGGAAGGTTGAAGCTGGTTGGCGATGCGACTCGTCCGGGATGGCCAAAAAATTCGGGAGCCGCTGCGCGCGACACCTGAACTAACAGAGATGTACCGGAAATTGCGGGGAGTATCATAGTGCATGGGTCGTGCCACTGGCGTCGGGCTACCCCCTGCGTCCCGCGACGTCAGCGAAGTTAGTCAGCGGATTTGGTCCATGATGCTGGCCCAGATCACCAAGCAGCCACGGGGCGAAACAAACCTGAAAGTATGGCTCAAACGCCAGTGAGCATGAATACAAAAATGTCGTTCACGCTCTGCTCATGCGAGGGTTCATGAAATATCTCTTTTTTCCCGCGCTTCGCTGTCTTTGGCGTCTCCCGTTTGGAACAGAGGCGATCCATTTATGAGCTCGCCGTTTCACCACACACATCTACCATCTCTCACAACTCGGCCTGCCTCACAAAATGGCACAAGATTCCACATTAGAGCAGTCTGGCGGATTCTTTCCAGAAGCTAGTCTTCCCTCGCCAGCCCCATCTGCGTCGTCCACGCGCTCCACTGGCGGCCTGCCTCACCCGAGGCAGAGCGCACTGCGGCCTGGATCCAACAAAGAGGGCCTGGTAAGGCGCTACGCTGAAGAGCGGCTTCTAAATACATCTCGCCGCTACGTCAAGAAGTTTGGCAAGCCAGATCCTGACGATACCGTGGTGGGCTTCCACAATTTTGGCGAAGTATGCCGGGAGTTGGATGGCATCATCAATGTCTTATGGCTTTCTGGAACGCGTAAGTCGACGGACTTGTTGTCATCTCGGCCACAGAGCTTATTTCGTACTATAGCTAGCCTGCAAATACCCTTTCTACTGAAGCTGGCAAGCGATTTCACGCAGTATGTCAGATCCTTCCCTCCAGCTCCCCGGGCAACCTTTGCGTTACTGGGCAAGCTGGACCACTGCTTCGCCAGTATCCTCTGCGGCAAGGACATCGACTCCAACGAGACCCTTCCGGGCTTTGAGAATGGTCTACGCGCCGGCATGACGGTCACCGACATGGTCCGCTGCCGCAGCCTAGTGGAGCAGACGCGAGTTCTCATGGTGGAGATTATGAGCGGGGAAGTAGATGAAGAGGATGATGACGACGACGAGACGGATGCTGAATACGATGCTGGCATGAGCAACAACGATAACGGCAAAGTGCCTTGGGACATCGATGAAGAGAGGTTGCACATGGACTCTGCCAGAATCTACGAAAACACCATCGTTCAGCTGGGGCTCCGGATGGGGGATCCCATAGTGAGCGAAAATGTGCCCAACAACGATGTGCTTTGCTCGTGAGGGTAACCGCCTGGCTTTGAGTGGAACCGGCGGACAGAGGTCGAATGCTGCATACGGGTAGATGTAATGGTAAATAAGGAGGTTTGAACTGGACAGGTCACGTAGGGAAAGCGATTGACATTAATTCAACAGACGAAAGCGTTCTCATTTGCGCATAACAGACCAATACACAGCCCAAATCTGGACATATAGAATCTTCTTCCTTATTCATGTTCCCAAGCCGTCGCCGGTTTAACCTGAGCAGCTCCTGAGTCGGCAGAGGAATACGCTCGGCTCAGGGCCGTCCATTTTCCATGGATACCGCCCCTTCGCCACCCGCAGCGCGCGGCCATACACTATGCCACTTGTCAAACACATTCTCCGGATCGTATTTCCTCTTCAGCTCCTGCAGCCGAGCCAAGTTGCCGCCAAACGCCCTGTTTGGGTCGATGTACTCGCCTGCTCGAGTCAGTCAAACGGCCACGTTGCCGCGAGATTCGTTTTAGCACTCACCATCATAGTTGTTGTACTGGCCGCCGTCGCCCTGAAAGCCCCTTTGCCGAATCATGCTGGCAATATTGCGGTTGAATTGCCGTATTTCCTTATCCATCGCTTCGTCTTCCCACGAGAAACCGCTCGCGACGTGGTAGAAGTTGCCTCGTGAGGGAAAGGCTGTCGCATCCGCAGCCACCTCGCGGATCTTACTCTGGGGGAACAGCTCGAACATAACAGCGGAGCCCACGCCAATGTCCCTCTCGGTGACGAACGGTACAAATTCGTTAAAGACGCTATTAACGAAATCCGCGTCTAGCGGCATCACGAAGTTCGCACCACCCACTATCCGACGCATCTGCTCGTCGCGATTAGGGATCTGGTTGTTTGCCTGGCTATACGGCATGCTCCGAGTCATATTAACCACAGGGCCAATATCGAGGAGCGGCTTAAAGAATTCTTCGCCCTCAGTCTGCGTGCCATCTTTGAAAACCATGCATAGGAGCACCGGTTTTTTGATGCCCGCCGCAGCTCCGAAAACGCCAAACCAGAAGGATTCAGATCCGGTATTATGCTCGTGGAACCAGTTGGCAAAGGCCACCACCTCGGGAACCTTATCGAGCGTAAAGACAACTGGGCCCATCCAGATATCGCCTTGAGGATAGGCCTTGAGCGTGAAGCTCGTGACAGCCTGTCGAGCAATGTCAGCATCCAGCCATCCTTATGTTAGGTCAAAAGACGGCCTACACCAAAGTTCTGTCCCGCTCCTCGGATAGCCCAAAATAAGTCATCGTTTTCCGAAGCGGAGGCGTTCACGATCCGTCCATCAGCAAGCACTACCTCAGCGCTCACGAGGTTATCGATCGTAAGGCCATATTTAGACGAGAGCCAGCCATAGCCGCCGCCGAGAGTCAGACCGCCGACACCCGTATGATTTACCGTCCCTCCTACCGTCGCGAGGCCATACTCGGCACATTTCTCGTCTACTTCCTTCCACTTACAGCCACCGCCAAACGTTACCGTGTTAGCTGTAGTGTCGACTACCACTGAATTCATTCGCCGTAGGTCAATAACCATACCGCCATCGGACGACGAGGAGCCGCTAGTCGAATGGCCACCGCCCGCAACGACGAGTGGTATCTTGTTGGTAGTGGCGTACTTGATCGCTACTGAAACCTCCTGTGCCGTGCCTGGCTGAACAACAACGGCGGCTGGCTTGATGGCCGCATAACTCCAGCGGATGAGACTCTGCTGGAATCCCTCATCGCCAGGCGTTAGGACTACGCCTGTTTGAATCAGCTGGCGCAAAGATTCGTGTCTGTCAGTCATGTTGTCGGGATGTGTTTCGATAAATGACCAGAAGCCCCGTCGAAATACAGTCGTCAGCAGCGGCCTCGACTCGAATCTTATATGCCATGTTCATAACTTCATACTCCATCTAATTGTTCAGCATTTGCGCGGCACCAAGGCTCTTTTGGCAAGCTGAAGCGATTATTGGCCCACTTTCTGAGCTCGATACCCCATGTAGCTTGGTGTCGCTTATGCGCGCGGCTAACATCAATGGCTCTTTGTCCAACATGGCCAGTGGGCTGTAGTAAGCTGACGAGCCCTCGAAGTTTACCGCATGATCAGTTTCGCCTGCTTCTGTCCCACTGCACAAATAGCGGCCTTTGCGGAGTTGACGGGAACCCCGTGCAGTAGATTTCGCACTTATCCACCCGCATGCTGAGTTCTAAATTTGCTTAAGTCGCTATTCACACTCCCCCTAGCTACAGGGCGAGACTAGGTAATCCGGGGCATCCTAGAGCCATGGGTGAGCAGCCCCTGAGTAGAGCCTAAGCCGGCATCCACAAAAGTAGCGATGCGACCAGGGAGCGGAAAGTCCGGAATCGTAAGAAATAACACTTCGTCACCGACTTTGCAGTCGCAATTTGAACTGAATTCGACAGCACATGCGTCGGTGAAACCCAGGTAATCATAAATGAGAGACACTCGACGATTTGTTTACTTTCTGCACTTCTTTCCTTTGGAAATCAATTTTCCTCTCGAGTTTCCCACTCCTTCCTTGCGAACCTATTAAATGCCTCTGTAAGACCTCACGGTCTCGTAAATGACAGTTAGAGCTGAGACACGTTCGTAAATGCGTCGGTTTTATTATTGCTAGCTCAACCATTTCGCGAGTACTTCAAATCTGACTGCCACTAGGGATTGTCCGTCCACCCAGGCGGTATACAGTAATCATCATATCCCGAAGGGGCATTCACGCACTGATGATCACAGTATCTTAAATACTTGATGTCCCCTTCCTGTCCCGTGCACTGCCACAACGACTTGTCCATATGGTCGGAGGATGTCGGCTCGTTTTCTTTATTAAGGTAATCTTTGATCATTGAACTGTAGCTCCCTACCCATCGATCAGTATAAGATAACTAGAAGAAATGACAGCGCTGAAAAGTTCATTTACCCTTCTTCTGAAGGTTTGAGCCGCAGTAGAGGAAGCCATCTGCGCAATTATTTGCAGCGACAAGCGGTGCGATGGCAGCTAGAATAGCACCAGAGATGTATATGAGGTTGACCATAGCGAAAGTCTGCACATGAATCTCAGTGTGCGAGCTCGAGAGATGGTGGAAGAGCAAGGGGGGACAAACGTAATTAGTGATACAGGTGGGCGAGGCAGCGTTATGTATACCGACCCTAACACGAACAGGAGTCTGTGAGCACTTTCTGACGCAAATACATGAACGGAGCATATACTTGGGGGAACCAAACTTGAGGACGGCAAAATTTCAAGGAGGGATTGTGCTGTATTTAGGGCCAACAGTGATCCAGCAGAACGAATGGCGGTGGTCCTTTACATGTAACCGAAAGTTTGCGCCAACCAACTTGCATCGGATCAGGTTTGCACTTGTGGTTCTCTTGGAAATGACTATAAAAAGAATATCTTGTGCCTCTTGTGGCCAATCAAAATGCGTACATGTGCTCAAATCAGTTTGTGGCGCGCGACATCATATTCACGCAAAACATGGCACGGGCCTCATGATGAAGACTGCGTTATTATCTGTCCTTCATTTATTGCCACGCGTATTTCAATCAGACCAGCAAGACGCATCAAAAAAGCCGCAAGTTGATGGTAGAATGTCGTAGAAGCTGCGGTGTCCCTTCAAATTTGAGCTTAGCTTCGAGAAGAATATGTAGACAGGTGGTGTATCGTGTATCGTCTCACTACATGTTTCCCGGTTTCCCCGCGAAATTTAAATCTACAAAGAGACGGCCTACGTTGTCGAACGTCTTGCCCTCCGGTTCTGGAACAAAAAAAAACTTCCAATGACATCTCACGCCGCCAGTTCCTTCAAATAATACAACGCCATCCTCACCCTCGGATTGCTCTCATCGCGTTGACATATGCAGCACAACGAAGTTCTTGACCAGACCACAGATGTCCTGGGTGGCACGCATGAGACGTGATCCTTTTCCAGAGGGCTATGCTGCATACTTCGTCAAGAATCGGACCTTGGCGCCGATTGTGAGAAAGTAGACGGAGAAGGTGACGGTGCCTGCAGCTATTCAATTTGCCGCATTGCCAGGCACAACGTCCGTCACTCTGATGAGTAGAAGAGTGGCGGTAAGTGTAGGTATTGAGACGCTGCCGTAGCCAGCACGCTCTACCGCGAGAAAAAGCGACAAAGTTTCCAAAACCATCGCAAGGTGTAGAATTGTACCGAGGCGAAGGAGTTGGTGCCTTCAACACCAACTAACCTTGAGAAATACGTCGAGAAGCGCAAGCTGATACCAGCTGCCAATGAAGTAACATGACCGGTTTCTCGTTGCCTGAGCAATTCTGAAACCTCTGCATACCAAGACGCAAGGACTATCCGCTCCCCGACGCCAAGAACGCGAAGCTCTTCACGCTGCTGCGGGGGCGAGTTACTGGCTATTGGGGGTCTGACGGCTTGTCGTGGCGCACTTGGCCCTACAAGCCCGTGAGATATTGGGGCATGGTGTATCTGAACCCCAAGAACCCATGTTTATGCGCCGCCTGCGGCTGTCTATCGGGAAGAGGGCAACGTCTTGGCCTTGGAATCGGGGCCTCCGCTGGCAGAAGGCACAAAGCCATAGACAGATATTCGGTTGGGCAATGTTGGATGGCGAGGAAGGAGTGCCATAGTTGCTGGGGTGGTGGGGAGCGCGAGCGCCTACATCGTTCTAGTTACTCGTCCACATCGTACCTATTGACTACACACATAACAAGTCAGAGAAACCCGAATTTTAAACTCAATAGGAAAGCTGGAGGACTGTCACACCCGTGGGCCGCTCCAAAGACAGAGCAGGCGGAAACGTAAATCAAGCTCAATATTTGCAACACAACTGGTATGATATTCGGACCGCTGTCGAGATGGAGTATACCAAACAAACGTTGCCTTGCGGGAATACAAGTTCGCTCTTACCGGCGGCCTACCGTAACTTCCGCCCCCTGCCTGCACTCGTTGATTGGATAAACTAAAAAAAAAATGACCAAGGGGCAAGATGAAGAAACGTTTGCAAACAGCTCTTTTCCCCTCTGAAACCACGAAACAGACAGCAAGTTCAACTCTCCCGCGAGCCCTGATCGCCGCATGAACCGTGATATAGCCCCACTGAACGCCGTGTGGAATGATGCCAGATTAGAGTTGTCCCACCATGACAAGAATGAAGCCGAGCCTGTGCGTTTCACCGTTACTCCCACCGTCACTCCGCTCCAATCTCACCGCCCTCCATGCCCGGGAACGCATTGTTGAAGTCAAACGGCTCGTTGGCGTCCTCATGAAGGAAGGAGTCGAAATCGAAATCGTTCAATACGTCGTTAGACTGCAGTGGGTTGGCCAGCTCCATGGAGGTAAAGTCCTGTGTCGTCGTGTCAGTTTGCGTAGCCACTCCTGGTGCGACTGATGGGTAACGTACAAGGCCTCCAAAACCTTCCATGCTCATAGCCCCGTTTTGATTGGGATCTCCTTGGCCTTGCTGCGACATGGGAGGCGGTGCTTGGGCAGCAGGCGCCGCCGCGGCGGCATTGGGGGCCGCGCCAGCAGTCGTAGCTTGGGCATTGGCCCCGGCGCCGTTCTGCCCATTTTTGCCGAAGCCTGGATTGACCGGGGTAATGGGGGTAGCGGGCGCGGGCGCTTCGGGCTCACCGCTGGCATCACCGGCCGGTGTGGCACCAGCAGCGGTGGCATTCTGGCTCGCTTTCTTCTGAGCGGCGGCGGCAGCACGCTGATCACGAATGTTAGCTTTGCGAGACGTGTGGCTGAGAAAAGGAGCACTTGCCTTGTCCTTGGCGGCCTTTGATTCCTTCTTCTTCGGCGCAGCCTTGTTGGACTGGTTGGGTGTTGGTGGAGCAGCAGCCGCCTGCTGTGGGGACGCAGTCGTGCGGCTATTCGTGTTGGTGCCGCTCGCGGCTGGAGCCGAAGGTGGCGGCATAGATCGCTGCTGGGGGGTTCCTTGAACTTGTTGATTCTGCTGCAAGCCCTGCGGCACCATCTGGCCGTTCGGTCCTTGCTGCCACTGCTGCGGGGCGCCTTGACCTTGCTGGCCTTGCTGCGCCTGCTGAACTTGCTGTTGCTGTTGCTGTCGCGCAGCCATCATCTGCTGCTGAGGGTTCATTTGGCCGTTGAAAGGTTGTCCAGGGTGAGAACTGGGTGGTCGCATGCCATTCATCTGCACCTGCGCGGCCGCCATGTTATTCTCCATTCCCTTGAAGAAATGCGGCGCCATGTTGGGGTCGACATGGTTACCCATGAAGTTCATGGCCGGGTTAGGCGAGCCGCGAGATTGTCCGCCTTCGGGAACGGGCGAGGGGATGCCAGAGTTGTTCATCTGAGGCGTGCCTCGCTTCATCTGTTCCGAAGGGTTGGGCGACGCGCCTGACCGCATCGCCTGCGGAGACGCTTCAGGGAACGGCTGTCCATTCGGTCCCTGACCCTGCGGACCGGCAGGTCCTGCAGGACCACCTTCTCTAGGCATGCCAGGCATGTTATCCTGCTCTTGGCGAGCCATCATCAGCCTCTTCTTGTTTTGCTGTTCCAGGAGCATCAGTTGCATCTGGTAGTCCTGGAGGGCGTGGTTGCTACCCGGAGCCGCCTGGGCGCCACCAGGACCTGGTCGAATGCCGCCGGGACCCGCGATGTCGCCAGGGTTGTAAAAGGCGTTGAGAGCGGATCCGTCTGGTCCCTGGGGTATCATCGGAGAACCTTGGCCTTGAGGCCCGCCGGCGTTGGGCATCTGCTTGTTGCCCATCTGGGTGCCATGGTGCTGCTGGAGGTTCTGGGAGTACGTAGCAATCGACTTCTGCTGGGCAGCAGGGGGCGCGTTGACGAAGTTCTGGAACTGCTGAGGATTGAGGGAGTTGGGATTTATGCCGTTGGCGGCGAGCATCTGGTGAGCGGCGGCAGCATTGGGGTTGCCAGCGAGCTGCTGGCCGGGCATGCCCTGTCCCGGTCGTCCATTGACCATCATGGCACCTGGTTGGTTGGGGTTGAACGGCGCGCCTTCGATACGCTGTCGCTTGGACGGTGACGGCGCATTCTCACCCGATGCGGGGGATGAGGGCCGATCGCGGTTCGCATCCATGCCAGATGGGTCGCGCTGCATCTGGTTTTGCTTGGCCTGTTGCAGCATCATTCCGGGGCTGCGGAGAAATTTCGCGTCAGCCAAATGACTTCAAGGGGGCGACTCTGGTCTTCAACTCACTTTTGATTGTTCGCCATGGCGGCACGGGCCAGGTTGCCTTGCTTCATGCCCATAGGGACATTGCCATTCTGCATATTCCGCATCATCTGGGCCTGGTACTGCTGTTGCGCAGCCAGGTCCATGCCGCCAGGGCGTATCTGGCGGAGCATTTCCTGCTGCTGATTCTGCTTCAGCCGAGACTGCTGCTGTAGTAGGGGGAGGGGACAAGGTCAGTCTGGTGAACCATCACGACACACCCGGTGTGCAGGCGGATGAACGAGGGGGACGAGACGGGGCGTCTTACCTGGGTGTGAGAGACGTATTGATTGACGGTGCCATTGCCACCTTTAGCACGCTGAGCGTTGTAAATGTCCCAGAAGAGACAGAACCACTCGTAGAGGAAGGAGGTGTCGGAGGCGGGCATGGGCAGCTTCGGGGGCGGCAGGTCGTCGGGCAACTTGCCGTCGAGGTCGTCCTTGGTGTCTGTGTCCATGGGGTCGTCGGCGCCGTTGATGACATTGCCGCTCTCGTCGCGGCGACGATTGGCACCGTCCTTGGCGACGTTGACCTGCTGGTCGCTCGACAGCAGCGAGCGGGCACAGTCATACATGCCGTAGCGGATGAAGTACTCGTAAATGTACGTGTTGAGGACGCCGCGCTGGTTGTCGTTGATCTGCTGCTGTCTCGCGGCGGCAGCGGCGGCGGCGGCCTGCGGGTTGGCGGCGATATTGTTCATCATGGGCATTGGCGCACCGCCGACTGGCCCGCCCATGGGGTTCATGTTGGCCGCGCCCACGTTCGGGTTCATGGCCATGGCAGCGGCGGCGTGGGTATGCCGGGAGCGGCGATTGAGTGTTGAGCGCGCGAGCAAAACTCTGTACCGCGGCGGGAAGCCTGGGCTCCGGGTGCCAGCAACGCGGGAGCGTTAGAACGCGAGCCGGCGTGGCCGTGGCGAGAGGGGCGATGCTGCCAGTCAACGCTGCAGTACACGGGTTGGTCGGTGGCTCGTCGCGGGTGTCGGAGGGAACAAAAGGGAGGTCGGAGCAGACGTCGGACGTTGCAGGGGCAGCCGTCGGAAGAGAAAGAAGAGAAGGGAAAAAAGGCGCCAGGTCGGATGCGCTCCGTGGGCGGACTGGCGTGATAGCAAAAGAGAGGGTGGTGGCAGATGAGAGAGAAAGCGGAAGGGTTGCGGATGCAGAGTTGCCTCTGCTGCGGTGCTGGGGGCTGGGACCGAGAGCACACCCTCTGTAAGGTAGCCAGCCAAGGTGCCTCAGCACTAGACACCACCGCCGCTTCGCCTCAGCAGAGCGAGCGCAACCAACGGGAACGTCACGGTCGCCAGGAGCGTCTGTCGGTCGAGCCTCGTCGTCCTTGTCGGGGTCTGCGTCTCCGTCAGCACTCGCGCTGGGCCGTGGAGACAATTGTCGCGATGGACATTAGTAGATTAGGCTGTGGAGGCGGATGAAGCAGCGAGCGACATGGCATGGTCCCAAGACAAGGCAAGGCCGGCTGCCACGAGCCTCGTACAGTGCGGGAGGTAAGGGGCGCGACATGTGCAGCAGAGGGACGGCACACGGTGCAGGCTGGCCTTCAGCGTCGCTACGAGGCGCGTAATGTTACAGTGCTGTTAAGCTTGGCCACACTGCCCCTGCCCCGCGCCCCGTCGCGGACTACGGTGCGCAAACCGGCCAGCGGCACTGGCGAGAAAATGCTGCCCGGCCCCGCCCGCCAGACACGGATTCCCAGTGAGACGGTCCATTTTGGGGGGGCTTTCGCTGGGTTTTGGAGCGGTTCGGGGGACCATGCTGCTGGGCCACGCAGGCGTACACCTCAGACCAGTCGCGTATTTTTGGGCCTGCGCTGCCGCGATTTCCTGCCTCAGGCAAGGAGCACCCAATCACGGCACAGTACCGCCACCACGTACCGAGTAACTCGTGGTCAAATGCCGCCGCTGCGTCCATGGCCCTATTCAACCTCGCGTGCGCCTGGTGACACCGCGATCTTCTGTGATGTGATGGAGGGTATTGCACCACAATCTCGGTACCTTCTGGTCTTACTGGAATTTGAGGCGGAATTATCCGCTGCTGATTGCTGATGATGGCGTTGAATTTGCCCGACCACGTCGCTGAGCAGTCAGATCTCGACTACGAAGCACCAAGTATCGATTCTCTCTCCAAGGCTGTGACATTTCCCTTTCTACTCTACGTAACGAAAATTGAGTATATACCAATGTCGCTTGTTTAGCATGCATCTTGGTGTCCATGTGCGAGGACCGCGGGTTGCGTCGCAAGCCGGAGTTGGCTCTGAGCAGCCCGTAATCGAGCGAGGTGAACATCGTGGCCGGCATGCTCCATTATCTGGGACTACAATTCCTACCTATGTTTCCATGAACTGGTCCATACTCTAATTTTTTTTTTAAAAAA